>JBBMEG010054741.1:0-15907 GCA_037832605.1 Cyclanthera cordifolia
ACAAAATAGCATAAAGACATGATGAAAAGGGGTGTAGAGGTTCATGCGGCCATGTGCAACACGCACTGGACAAGCAGTACTGTGACACCACGCACGACACCAAATGTATTTGGTGATAGTTTTTGCCTAGCGCGCGACTCCAAAGGTCTTTGGTGACGGTTTTTGCCCGTCACCCATTCTCTTTGGTGACGAGCGCCCGTCACCATTTCTGCCCATCACCAAATCTACGGTTTTTTTTCATTTTTACCCGTCACCTATTCTTAAACCCGAGACTCATTTTTTTTTTCCGCACTCTCCTTTTTCCTTTACACAATACCTTATTTTCCAAATCGTTGGCTCCGATTTCATCCTTAGCTCTCAAAATTTTCTTTGCTTCTTTTTTTTTCTGCTGCCACACGCCTTCATTCTAGTAGCTGAAATAAGTTAACCAAGAAATTAATAATAAAATTGAAAGAAATAAACAAAACAAAATGTTCACATTGCAAAAACTTTGACATCTAAATTTTCATTTCAAATGGTATAGATACTAACAAATTTTGAACCAAGCTTAAGGTAAAGAAAAAAAAATCAAAATTTGAATATTAGCGGGATTGGATTATTACCAGCATTAATTTCATTTTGCTCGCTTCACATGCTCGTCTGGTCTAATATCTGAAAGAAATTATTCAGATATTAAGAGAAAGTTAGAATTTGCTATATAACACTAAAAATTACCTTTTCAAGTTCATCTTCCACAGCTTTCACAATATTATTCAAATTCAACTTTGGAACATTGCTTTGATTGCTACAAACCTGCAACAAGTTTCTTAAATTTAAAGAAGTTTAGTTGCACATATATGACCAAAGAAGAAAGTAAGAAAAAAACATAAATGCATTTAACTAATACGATTAAAAAGAAAGAAAAATAAGTGTTGTATACCATAAAAAGTGTAATTGAGACCTTATATTGCCAAGGATTGGTGGGTTTTTGAGATGAGAGGAGAAAGAAAATGAAGATTTGAGATAAAAAGAAGAAGAATATGAGAAATGACAAGGGTTCGGAGATTTAAGATGAAGGGAGAGTAGGAAAATGAAAAAAATAATAATAAAGATGGTCTTAGGTTTGGGGGGAAACGAAATAAAATAAACGAAGATTTGGTGATGGGCAGAAATGATGTCGGGCGCCCGCCACCAAAGAGAATAGGTGACGGGTAAAACTGTCACTAAAGACCTTTGGTGTCGCGCGCCAGGCAACAACCGTCACCAAATACCTTTGGTGTCACGCGTCACGAGCGACACCAAAAGTCTTTGGTGACGATTTTTACACGTCACCATTTTTTACCGTCACCATTTTGCCCGTCATCTTATATCCGTGTTCTTAAAAAAAATTGGATAGACCGTCACCTATTCCATCTTTTGTAGTAGTGCTTGGATTGAACAAACTTCATCTAAAAGAGATAAGAGTGCAATTCTTCATACCACGCACGTGGAGCTTGCTTCAACCCATAAAGAGCTTTGTTGAGCTTGCAAATGTAAGAAGGGAAGGAATGATGGATGTAGCCTTGAGGTTGAGGAGTATATGCATCATCATGAAGAGAACCATGAAGAAAATCATTTGAAACATCTAATTGTTGAATGGACCATCCCCATGTTACAGCTAAGGTGAGAATTAACCGAATTGTAGCAGGTTATACCACAGGAGAAAAGGTCTCACCATAGTCAACACCATGTTTTTGGAGAAAACCTCATGCAACTAGACGTGTTTTATACCTATCAATATTTCCATTTGCATCACCTTTGATTTTGTATACCCATTTGGTACTGACTAACTGTTTACACTCAGTTGGAGGAATGAGTGTCCAAGTTTTCTGCTGTTGCAGAGCAATGAATTCTTCATCCATTGCTTGTCTCCACTGACTAGCACTTTGAGCTTGTTTGAAATGAGATAGTTCAACCATGGACCAATCAATAGTTTTTGGAGCAGTGGCAATTAGTCCTCAAAAAATGGGATTGGGTTTGGAACTACCGACCTTAGCACGAGTAACCATAGGGCGTTGATTGATAGAGGACGGAGCCATGGAAGTAGGAAAAAAAACAGAACCATCAGTAGATGCAGTAGGTGGAGAATGTGCAATAACGGTTGGAGCACTGTAATGGGGTTCAGCACAGGGACTGGAGGTCGCAGGTGATTCTGGAATGGGTGAGGAGGATATGGGATGAGTTTGGGATTGGGTTAGAGGATCCAGGAATGGCATTGTAACAAGAGGTGGAGAAAAACAAGATTGAATCTGAGTAGTAGCAGCGGCTGATCCAGAAGCTGATAGCTCTTGTGTAGAAAAAAGATCATCATATGGAAAAAAAACATTCATTAAACTGTACATGTCTTGAAATAAAAAGTCTCACATTAGCACAAAGGCATTTATATCCCTTGTAGTGATCATGATAACCAATGAATATGCACTTTTTAGTATGAAATTGTAGTTTATTGAGTTTGAAAAGGTCTGAGATAAGGATAGCAAGCTGAACCAAACACTCTAAAAAAACTATAATCAGGCAATTTCTTATGCAGCATTTGAAAAAGGATATTTATTTTTTAAGACAAGTGTAGGCATTCGATTGATTAAGTGAGTACCAGTATGAAAAGCCTTCCACCAAAACTTTAAGGGCATACAAGCTTGAGCAAGTAGGACAAACTAGTTTCAACTACATGTTGATGCTTTCTTTCTACTCTCTCGTTTTGAGGACTTGTATAAGGGCAAGACATTTGAACCCCAATACCCAACTGTTGACATAAATGAGTGATTGGTTTAAATTCTCCTCCCTAATCACAACGGCTTGTTTGGATTTTGGAAGTAAATTGACTTTCAACTAGACGTTGGAAAGCAGTGAATATCGAAACAGTTTCAGACTTAGACTTAAGAGGGTAGATCCAAGTGTATCTAGTGTGATCATCCAAAAAGGCAACGTTATAGTTGTAGCCTTTGTTGGAAGAAATAGGAGCAAGTCCCCACAAGTCCATGTGAATAAGAAGGAGATGTTTAGTTGCTTGAGAAGTAGAAACTAAAAAGCGCAATTTATGAATCTTTCCAAACTTACAAGCTTCACAAAACATCATATTTTCATTTCCTTTCATTGAAGAGTTACATTGAGACAGAATTTGACCTAAAATTCTACTAGAAGGGTGGCTCATTTTTTGATGCCAAATCCCTTTTGTACAAGCAACAAAAACAAGATGAGAATTCTCTGTCAATCCTCTTTAAACCATGGTAAGATGGTCTCGAAAATGCTTCCTTCTGCTCCAAAAATGTCTTTTTCTTCAGTGAGCTTAGGCAAACTGTGGTAGTCAGCTGCTTCGAAATGAATCGCCTTATAGAGCCCTTGATCAAGTTTCCCTAGGAACTAGATTTTCTGGGTGTTTGTGGCCTTAACAACACAAAAAAGTTATAAATTTTAACAGTAATATCATTGTCTTGGGTGAGTTTTGATATGCTTATCAGGTTTTTCTTCATCATAGGAACATATAAGATGTCTTTCAAAACCAAATCTAATCCTTTAGTTCGAAGATAGGCAGTGCCTAGGCCTAAAATAGGAACCTGAGTTCCATCACCAACAGAAATGAAATGCTTACCCGAAGATTCTCCCTACAGGCTCATTCGGCTCATGTCCGAGGTGACATGGTTTGTAGCTCCGCTATCTAAATAGCAACCTTCATCCTGCAAAGTTTCTGGATAAGCCATGAGAGCTGTAGTAGGAGCTGGATTGGATTAAGTAGGCTGCCTTGAAGACGAATTTGTTCTCGGAGCATATCGGTAGTAACATACTACTGTAATATGACCAACTTTTCCACAAATTTGACATTTTTCAGTAGAATAAGGAGCATACCTGTCCTGTCCCTTCCATTTACCTCCTTTCCCTTTTTTTATTAGAATAACCTTGAGGTGGAACATTCTTGGGAGGCTGTTGTCCCTGATTTCCTTTTTGGTTGGAGGAGTTTCCAGGAATACTATAGAACTTGAATTTTTTATTAGACACAAGATTAGCATAAGGTTGAAATAAGGAAGAGTTACCTCGAAGGTTTTGAAGTTTCTCTTGTCTTTGCTCAAAGGAAATGAATTCATATTGGAGTTAAAGCCAGCCAGGTTCATTGTTGCGTAAAACAAAAACAAGGGGATTGTAATCTTCGTCCAAACCAGCTAAAATTTACGAAGCCATGGTCTTTGGATCAATTGAGTTTCCAGTCATTGTCAAGTTGTCGCTGTATTCCTTCATTTTCATCAGATATTCGCTCATTTTCAGCGTCCCCTTTCGAGTTTGTTGCAACATTTGCCTATTGTAGTCTTCTTGAGACCTTGAATGATTCCATAGCAGTTTTCGATAGCTTTCCACAAATTTTGAGAGGTGTTGTGACCCATTACTAGAATGGCCATTCCGGGTGTCATTGAGCTATATAGCCAACTGACTAGCAATTGATCTGTGGTGGTCCAGACGTCTCTTTCAGGATTCAAAAAAGTCATTCCTCTTGGATCGTCGTCAGTTGGTGGAATAACGACAAATTTTTCAGGGCAAGGCTTGCTTCCATCTAGGCGTCCTTCAACCTTATGTTCCCTAAGAAGAATGGTTTTCATAGAAGGAAATTATTTCTATGGAGTTTGATTGGAATTACCAGATTCATAAGATTTGAGCAAGTTAGGTATCCTACTAGAGGCCACTGATGGATCGGCCATTGGCTCTGATACCAAGAAGAGAAAAAAAAAGCACATAACAAAACACAAAACAGAGAGCAGAGAACCAAAACAGATTGTAACGGAGGATATTTTTGTATTACTTGCTTAAGATTACACAGAGTAGAATGTTCAATAAATAAGAGGAAGATAGTAGGTAGAACATTAATACACTAATGTAAAGTAACATATTAAATGAAACAACACTAAGAAGTAAAGCCAATATATTAGTAGACGGCCTTCCCATAGTACTTGCAGGAGAGTAGGTAGCAGAGAGTCAAGGTATTGGATCAGAGAAGATAAGGTGCTATGACACGTCGAAGTACCCTCACCAAAACACTTGCTTCTCACCGTGAGTCCGCTACCACTTCCTTGAGTTGTTTGTGTGGAGGTTGGGCGAGTGCTTATTTTCTTAAAACTCCATTAGAGGCAATGGAGCTATTGTGCTTTGTATTTTCTTTGTGAAAGAGAAAGAAAAGCTAATCGAAATTGATGGCATTTAATATTGTTTGGTTTCACTTAAATGGTAAATAATTAGTAAGACCCTTTAGATTTGTAAATTTGATTAATTAAATTGTATGTGTTATTGCATGATGTTTGTTAATTTAAATATTATTTAACTAGATAATGGGAATTGGTGGTGAAAATTGTATTATATATTATTTGGATAAAGTAGAGAGTGATTCCATGTAACTAAGTGTTTTTCAAAGTAACTTATTTATTTATCTTTAATGCATAATTAGTAAAGTTTGACCAAAGTAGGTGTTATGATGAATTTAGCCATAACCTATCAATAATTAATGAATATTGATTGTCTTTGACCGCTTGGGACTCTTGTGGATTGATTTGACGAGTGTTTGTGGCCATTGACTAGGTCAATTAGGTTTGACCAAGTCTCGGGTCATGAAACTCGTTATTCAAGATTAGGTTCCTTTAGGTAAAATTGATGTCCCGAGTCTGTTTTTGAGGACCATGTAGCAAATCAAGGTCTAAATCATCAGTTTTGTATGTTTTATCTGCTTAGGTTGTAAAGAAACTTTTTTGGACTTACTGTGAACGTTTTGCGATCGTTCTAGGTAAGGATTTCTAACCGTGGATTGTGTGGACCCTATTTTTAGGACCATTTAGCAAATCGAGGTATAAATTATCGATTTTTGTATATTTTATCTGCTTAGGTTGTAAAGAAACTTTTTTGGACTTACTGTGAGCGTTTTGCGATCGTCTAGGTAAGAATTTCTAACCGTGGGTTCTGTGGACCCTCTACACTGTTTGTCTTACCATTTTATGAATGTACGTTCAGATTTATTTTTGTATGCATGTATGTCTGGCTAAGCATGTGGATATTTAGGATTGTTAGATGATTTGGTTATAACGTATCTGAACTATGTTATGTGACGCTTCATAATTATATGTAATAACTTATAGTTGTGCAGCATGTTAGTTAGACTACTATTGTTGTTATGAACAACATGCAGGAATGATGTTGATATGAATATCTGTTGATTGTATGCTGGTTGTTCTAGTGTTGTGGCACATGCTAATTATCGTGTAGTAGTATGAGATGTCAAATGTGTACTCAGGATGTTAAAGTTTGCCTGTGTGCATGTTAATTACTGTTTAGTAGTATGGGATGTCAAACACGTAATTAGAATGCTATAGATTTTTGTGTGTGCATGATAATTACTGCTTAGTTTTACGGGACACCAAACATGTAATTATGATGTTACATAATTGCTTGTTCGTCATGAATGATCACTTAGTGATATGAGACGCCAAGTAACTTGTCATGACTGATGTTTAGTCATGAGTAATATCTAGATAGTTCGGTTAGTTTGCAATCATCTAGAAGCAGTAGATGATAGGATGGAATATGCCCTCTCATTGTTGAGGATGAAGTGTATTTGCTCCCTCCAATGGCCAAGGATGTGATGTCACATGCCACCCTTGACATAGTCTAGTTTTGAGCCTACTAGAGAGAGACCCTAATCATAGTATAAGCTTGGTATAAAGGGTCTTTAGCTTTAGGTGATGGGTGTGGACAGGCTAATAACTGTTACTAAGGGCTGACATCAGCTGTGTTTAGTGTACACCTTTCTCTAGTATAAGTTTAGGCATGTGCGGACCAGGTCCAGCATAGTCTCTACAGGCCTTCACACTATCAAGTTTTCAGTAGCATGCGGTGTATGCGTACACGCTCTAGGCACTCAGTAGAAGGCTCCCTGGGACAGGGATGTCAGTACACCATTCGTAAGTTAAGTTTATAGCCATTAGTTGGGTTAGCGCACACGTGGCCTCACAAAGAAAGCATACGCGTGTTGTTCGAGCCATATATGTGTTTCATGAGTTATACATTTGGGTGAGTGCACTAGAGGCCTTACTAGGAGACATGAACATGTCTTCTAATTGTGCAACGTATCTCATGACCTAGTTAGTGTTGCATTGTATTCGGGATTGGTTGAGCATGTGTTAACTTATTGGTGTAGCTGAACTGTTTAAATTGACTCGAATTAAGGGATTCTTACTACGTATATTTATAATCATCTTTATTATGATTTTTCATCAGACAAGCATGAACTATAACATAATAGCTAGTTAGAGAAAAGCTAGTAGGATTATAGGGGAAGCTGCTGCATACTCATATATTTACTTTTTTAGTACTTGAGTCATTTCTTTCGTCATGCTTTTGAAAATTGTAGGGTAGTTATCTTTAACTAGTTTTTAATTCTTTTTTATTATTTGTAAACTCTAGCTAGAGACTTAATTATTTATGTTTAAATTATTTAAGACGGTTATTTGGCTTTCAATAAATGGTTTATTTCAGTTATGTCTGTTTAAATCCAAGCACGTTAGTAAGCATTCCAAGTTATAACAGTTTAGAAAGTGAGGTCTTTATAGTTGGTATAGGAGGTAAAAGTCATAGATTTTGTAGACTAGCCTACTTAGTGGGTCATTATTTCCTATGATCAACAGTACTCTAGTAGCCATCAAATATGTAAGTTCATTTTGGTAAAAGTTTTATACTTGTCAGCTAACACTTGTAGTTTCACATGAGTTGTATGTTGCCTTTAGGTTAGTCCTGTAAGGGACTAACATAGTAGAGCTTTTCGAGTTCATATCTTCAATATGGCAGACATACGAGTTACTCGAAGCACCACTTCGGTGCAAGCAATAACTGGAGGAAGTGGAGTGGCGGCAACACCCACAAAAGAAGTAGCCCCTACGGATTCTGTAGGACAGTCGTAGACTCATCATCCACCCCTATAATGGGAGTGCCACTTGTTGAGCTAGTTTTGGATCAATCCAGATGAACAGTAGAGACATTTTCTCAACATGCATTAGTGTCATATATGACCACAACACTTAAAAAGATGGTTAGAGATGATTTTTGAGCATTGAGTAGAGCATGAGGACCAATTTGTGCATTTCATGAAGAGGATGCAGCAGCAGATGCCCGTGTTGCTGCGAGTGCCCCAATTTGAGCGAGTGATGCCACCACCATCGTTTATAGTTATAGTGTTGTTGCTGCCACCATCAATATTAAACGTGGCACCGTATGAGCCACCAGTTGTTCCTTTAGCTTCGTTAGCACCACAATCTCTCGCAGTGTAACCTATTTAGGGAGTAGTGCTAGAGGTCAGAGATGAGGTCGTGGAGATATAGAAGTGAATCAAGGAGTTCAAAAGATAGAACCATTAAAGGTTCAACGCCAAGTCAGAGAACCCCTAGGATGCAACAACTTGGTTAGCCTATGTGGAGTCCCTATTTCAAAATATGGGATGTCTAGATATCTTAGAACGAGATATGCATCCCTTGTTTTGATATAACATTATGGTGGTGGGAGTTCATGTTAGATTGCTTGCTAGAAGGCTCATCCCCAACCACATGGAAATTTTTCAAGACTGAGTTCTTGAAGCAGTACTACACAACGGAGGCGAGGCAAGAGAAGATAACAACTTTCATTAACTTATAACAAGGAAGCAGGATGGTAACAACTTATGAGAAAGAGTTTGTTGTCTTGGGACGCTTTGTCAAAAATGTGAGAGCTACAGAAAGACTAAAGATTGATTCTTTCGTTGGTGGGCTCAAGTTCAAGGTTACCCAAGATGTTCGAGCATTAGATCCTCAGACATATACAGAAGCAGATAGATTGACACATAGTTATGATGGCAAGTATTAGAAGGGGAAAGCTCTTGCAGATGCTTCCTATGGTTAGGTCATGGTAGTGTGCAGAAGAGAAAATTTAAGGCCGTCAAGTCATTTGAGTCCAGTAGTTAACAGTAATGCACATGTCGGTTCTAGGGCTGAGATCAAAATCAACAATTTAGATGACAAGGTGCAGTAAGGCAGCCTCTGTGTGTAATAGTTGTAACAAATACCACTTTTGTGTTTGCGGGGTGTCCTCGAAAGCGTGCTAAAGGTGTGGAAAGAAAGAGCATCTAGCTAGAGCATGTCCAAGAGCATGAGCAGGTCAAGCTCAACAACAAGGTTGGGTCAGGAGGCTAGTGTGCCAGCAGATGTGAATGCAGGTGCTTTTCAATCTTATATCTTTCATGCTCAAGAGCAAGACAAGGTGTTTTGCTCTAGATTTTCATTTGAGTTGTCATAGTTTCCTGTGGAAATAGCAATATTGTTTGAATATTTCTTGATTTATTTGTGAATTTTAATTTGTAAAAATTGTTCATGTGCAATAATAGTGTATTTTTCTTCCAGATATTTTTATGGGTAAATCAAAAATACAATCAATTAAATATATTAGACTTAGTTATAAATTTCGATTTTTTGGGTTCTCAAATAGAAATATTAGATTTAGTTTTAAATTTTGATTTCTTTTTTGTTTAATTAATTAAGTATCGCTCAATTATGAGGTTATTTTTCGAATCTATATCATTATATTTTCAAAATAAAATTTAATTCATATCTTACTCAAATTTGTAAATATCGAACCTTTGTTTTTAATCATCTTACACACTCGATTAATTCTAAAACAACAATGCATCAAACCTTAGAATCATTGGGAAGGATGACAAACTCTGATAACTTTTGATTATGCGAGAAACGTTTTTCAAATTTGGCATAAACTTTTCTCTTGAAGCCCCTCAGAATGAGTTCAGGATGTACAATAAGTGTACATGTGTTCGTGAACATTATTACTAGTGTTTATCTAGCGTCAGGTTTTCGACGAAAGTGAAGGTGTTTAAACGAGAGATGCATGATGTACACATCTGTACAAGAGATGGAGATCAGAACAAAATAAATTATCAAGTACCCAATTATGTCATGCTGTGTACATCTTTTCATAAATATATCTCAATTGTTCCTCCCATTTTTTCTTGTTTTCAAATCCAAAAAATACTTTTTATTCATGTTTCAAAAATTTTGAATTTAAAACCAAATAGATGATAATGTTGATGATATAGTAATTATTAATATTTTATTTTAACTATGTTAATTTCTAATTAGATATTCTCCTAAATTTTGTAGGTGGTAAGGAGTGAATCTAATTTTAATTAAGATAAATAAAATATAAATTAATTTACAATGGAATAATGCTATTTTACTAATATTTTATTTAATTTTGAAATAAGAGTTTAGACATTATTTAAAGTCAAAATAAGTTAAGCTATTTTCCTAATAAGTTGGTATATTTTAGCCATTTCTCTAATTATTTAAAGGCTTTAGCCTTATTTCCTTCATGAAACTATTATAAGAGGTTGTTACAACTAATATTTGGATTTGATTTCCACAGCTACTTGTATATGAATCACACATTTCTTTACCTCTCTTTTACTGTCACCAGTATATATATACACACTTGGAGTATTAGTTCAGGCAATATAAATTTATAGGAGAGAAAGAAATAGATATCCACATGGAAACTTTCTTGTTCACAACACAATCAGCATATTAAAACTCTGGAATACCCATGACAAAAACCTTGATCTTCCTTTCCATGGCTTTTATAATTTATGTCATCTATTCTCTATTTCCGGGTGAAAGGGCCCTTAGACCGTGGCCTCTCATTGGATGCTTTCCAGCTATGTGGATGAGTGCCCGACCATACCGTTGGATGCACGCAGCCACGAAGGAACACAACACTGAAATTGCATGCATTCGTTTGGGAAACACGTACGTAATCCCGGTGACTTCCCCGAAACTCGCTCTTGAATTTTTAAGGAAGCATGATTTATTTTTCGCATCACGACCAACCTCAACGACTTCAAACATGGCATCGAGAGGATTTCTTAACACAACTCTTTCGCCTCTGGGTAACCCATGGAACAAAATGCGAAGAGTACTTGTTTCCGATGTACTAAATTCATCAACAATTCATGAAATGTCTAAGCACAGAACAAAGGAACATGATGCTTTTTTGCATTACATTTTCGACCTTACTAGTACAACCTACAATGGCGAAAAGCCCAGAGAAGGAGCAGTGGTAAACGTGAGAAGAATTACAGTCCATTATTGTGGCAACGTTATGAGGAGAATGTTACTCGGAAGAAGATACTACAATAATGGGCAAGAAGATGGAGGACCGACTTTTGTAGAAGAGGAGCATGTTCACGCCTTGATAACACAACTTATGCACGTTCATTCATTTTCTACATCAGATAATATTTCTTGTTTGAAGTGGTTCATTCACTATATATTCTTGATATTCCATTCAATGTGGTTAACTCAAACTCTGATGTCGATGTGGGTGGTTACTTTATTCCAAAAGGCAGCCAAATCTTGCTAAGCCGTTCGGATCTCGGTCGAAATCCACAAATTTGAGAGAATCCAATGCAGTTCAAACCGAAATGCCATCTTGATGAAGAGACAATAAAATTAGGATTATTAGAACCAAGTCTACATTTCATTAGTTTCTCTACAGGAAGAAGAGGCTTCGTTGGTAGCTCACTAGGCACAACCATTACTATGGTTGTTTGTTTGCTTGTTAGATTAATATATTCTCGTTTCCAAAAAAAAAAAAAAAAATTGCTAGGTTATTACAAGGGTTTTCTTGGAGCTTATTGCCTTGAACCACTAAGGAAGATTTCTCTAATACCATCGATTAAATCGGCCTCCCAAACCCACTCCACTTGAATGCACTTCCACACCTGTCTCATAACATCTATCCCAACTTACATTAGAATTAAAAAGTAAAAAATAATTAGAAGTACCTAGCATTACTAATATACAAACCATGAATGCATCCTAATTAAACTTATACTTGCCTCTTTATAAAATGGATAAATTATTCGATGATGCTGGATGTTTAGATTGAGATTTTAAGAATATTTAAAATAAAGAATTATCTTGAGTATTTAGAAATAATAATTGCAGTCAAAAAAAATTTTGATGTCGTTTTTATGATTATTTAGAATGCAAATTTATTTTAAATATTTAAAAATAATGATTAGCGTTAAAAAAATTTGTTTGAAAGTAATTTTTTTTATGAGTATTTAGTAAATAGTAGTTTAGAAATCTCAATTCAAACCCCCTAATAATGTAGTTTTGCACGGTTGAATCAGAGAGGCCGAAACTCCTTAAGTTTGTTACATACGTATCCAAACGTTAGTAAACGCATATATATGTTTAGATTATTAACAGACAATATGATCGCATTGTTTAACTTTTTCGCACCCTTTTTCAATTGTGATTTTCATTTTCTAGAACAAAAGATTTAGGATACCTAGCCAATAGTTAAAATAAATAATACAAAATCTTAAAACGGTTTGTTTTTTATTTAGAAAATATATATGAAAGTAGATAATTAACCAACTAAAATAATTAAATATATGATGAAATTTGTTTATAACTTCAATAATCAAATGGTTATTAATTAAATAAATGCCACAATTTGATTCAAATATAAATGCCACAATTTGTTAAAATATTTCAAATACAAAAAATTAAAATTTTTGATTCAAATATAACAAGGATCGGGAATTGATGCTTCAAACTAATGGCGAACCTTATGCCTTTACTCAAGTTAAAGTAATTGAAAATAATTAAGTGAAACTTATTGATGCCGAAAAATGGTCAACGGATATCCACGGTAAATTTGTTTAGCTGAGGAGGAGAAGGCTTGCAAAAAAGCGAATTTTAGGGCATACCGGTGTGGTGTGAGCCACATGGCCTCTGATGCCTAAGACAGAAACGAATTTAGGGAGAGTAAATTAAAGCACAAAGAATGGCTTAAGGGTACTTAGCTTAGAATCCGCCCCCTTGGATGGGAAAATGACTTGACTTTTATAGCAGCTGGTCTCGTAACCGCTGCGGCTCACTTATGGCGATATAATGGCCGGCCGTAAGAAACGTCTGTCATTAAGCCGGGTGTGAATACCGGCATAACTTCTGACTGTTACCCTTTAAAGGTGTAACGACCTTGACTCCGGAATTACTTGGACTCGGTCAACCTTGGCAGGTCCTCACCTCCTTGGCCAACCCTTTAGGGGTGCAGCCTTGTCGTTGTAGTACTAGGACGTCACGGGTGTGCAGCATCCCTTAGTGCTACTTTGGACTTGGTCGACTTATCCACAGGAAAGTCCTACCCCCACGACCAACCCACTCGCGTCAGCCTACTTGACCGCCTTACTCAGAGGTCAGCTTTGGACTCGTCCGCCTGTGTTACTTGGACTCGGTCGACTCCTGGGAGAGAGTCCTAACCTCCATGACCAACCCACTCGAGCTGGCCTACTCGTTGTAACGGGTCACGCCACGGGGTGCGACGCCTCTAGACGTTACTTGGACATGGTCGACTCATCCAAACGAGAGTTCTAACCTCTACGGCCAACCCACTCGGGCTGGCCTACTCGTTGTAACGGGTGACGCCACGGGGTGCGACGCCTCCAAACGTTACATGGGCTCGGTCGACTCTAGGAGGAGTCCTGACCTCCACGACCAATCCACTCCGATTGGCCTACTCGTTACTAGACCCAAGAAGGGTGAGGCAGCAAGTACCGACCCCGGGGGGTCCTGGCCTTCATTGGCCGACCCCCTAGGGTGTCGGACTTGCTTGGTCGATCCCTGGAGGGATGGTATGGACTCGGCCAACCCCCGGGGGTTATGACCTCCATTTGACCGACCCCCAAGGGGTCGGAAGCAGCGAGGCCGACCTTCGGTGGTAGACAAAGGAGCTGGCCGACCCCTGAGAGGTCTGAAGTGGCAAGGCCGACACCCGGGGGGTCGGTAAATGAGCTGGCCGTCCCTCGGGGGGCGGCGACAGCGTGGCCGACCCCGGGGGTAGACAAAGTAATTGGCCGACCATCGGCAAAAGAGTTGGCCAACCCCCTAGGGGTCAGCGCTGGCGTGGCCGACCCCCGAGGGGTCGGCAACGGAGTGGGCCGACCCCGAGGGGGTTGGCGCTGGCGTGGCCGACTCCTGGGGGGTCGGCAAGGACTTTGGCCGACCCCTAGGGGGTCGTCGCTGGCGTGGCTGACCCCCGGGTGGTCGACAATGGACTTGGCCGACCCCTTGGGGGTCGGTGCTGGCGTAGCTTGGCCGACCCCTTAAGGTCGAGGCCTTCATTTGGCCGACCCCGGGGGGTCTGCCTTGGCTTAGTTGTCCTTTGTGTGGGTCCCAATCTCTTTCGAGTCTTTCATGATATATTAGCTTATAATAATACCCCCACTCTTCATTTCCGAGCTTGCCGGATTATGAAGAGTAGTTTAGGTTCTTACCTTTTTGAAGTTTTTAGGCTACTTAGGCACTTTTTTATAAAAAGTCTTGCCCATTCGGTCCTTTTTAAGTTTCGTAGGGTACTTAGGCTCTCTTTTCTAGAGACTTGCCTTTTTCCTAACTTCGCTATTCGTAGATTACTCGTTACTTTGGCTTTGACGGACCCTTCATTCGATTATGAGGCTACTACCTTAGCCTCCTCTTTTCAAAAGAAGACTTGGCATAAGGTCTGGGTAGTCGTAGGTGGCTTTCAACACTTGGACCATGTTCTTTGGAGTCCACAGCCTGCTAGGTATACTGTCTTCGAATGCTCCTTTAATAGTCGGGATCTTCTTCTCTTGCTGCTTTGAGAACTCCCATCAATGGTATAGTGGACCTTACTTTGGAGAACTGCCCGCTTCCTTGTAGTTTTTGGAGGCAGGACTTTATACACCTTGCTTCAACTTCTTGGTATCTTCGAGAGCACTTGTGCCTTACACGCTCCTCTTGGTCGTCTAGCATCGATCACTCCAAATGGGACTTAGCCCAAGCTCGTGAGGCTCATGGTGTTGCTAACGTCGCCTTAGCTGACTTTCGGACTTCCGCTAAGGCGGTCCAAAGTCTTTTCGCTTTAACTTACAAGGACGACTCATCTACCCCCGCTCAGTTATGTCAAGAGTTTCACTTCTGCTAAAGTGAAGTTGTAGGATGCCTTGTACTTAGTCAATTTAGTTGAAACACTCTGCTGCCTTGTTAATTTTGGAGAACAACTTTGGCACGGCTACTACCGGTTGGGTGCTAGACCGAATTAAAGGACGCGTTACCAATGGTACCTCCTAGTCTCTCTGCAAGTCTTTTTGCGCCACCACTAAAGTAGAGGTCATTGACCCTTCTTTACCAGCCTTTGATTCTGGACTTCCTGGTGATTTAGTGCAGTATGCTCATGAGTTTCGCCTCTCCCAAGGTGTGTCTGAGAATGACTTCCTGGGTCAGGCTCTTCTAGCTAGGACCGAATCTGTCCAAGTTGGACTTAGTAGGCCTAGTTCCAGCAAGCGCAACACTAGATGACCTTGTTGCTTTTTGATGTACTTCTCTTCTTTATAGCCACACATTTATCTAAGTATGTAGGCTAACTTTTTACCTTTGTACTTGCAGGCCTTCATGCATTTCACCTCGGCTTCCCGTCACCTTTCTGAGGACTCGCGTCACACCCGCTCTTCTTTGTCTACTAGCTTTGAGAAGCTTAAGTGGGAGCTGGCACAGGCTCAAGAAGTTCAGCAAATTGTCGAAGTTGCCTTAGTCGACTTTCAGACTTCCGCCGAAGCGGCCCCAAGTCTTGCTGTTGTACATGCCAAAAGGACATGTCTACCATTGCTTGCTTTCTTGGCTATGCTTGTGAAAAACTTTATGCCTAAATATATATATATACACACACACACATGAATTGGATGCTTAGCTAAAATAGGAATGAAGAGAAATGACTAGTATAGTATCTACCTGGAGTGTCCATCACATTTTGGGATCCTTTTGTTCAGCTCTCTCCATCTTCCAACTTGGCCATTTCA
>JBBMEG010054772.1:0-15901 GCA_037832605.1 Cyclanthera cordifolia
CATTGGCGACCACTGAGGGGTCGGCAAAAGTGATGGCCGACCCTCGGGGGGTCGGCCATGGCGAGGCCAACCATCGGGGGGTCGACAAGCGCGAGGCCGACCCCCTAGGGGTCGGTAATGATGTTGGCCGACCCCCGGGGGGTCGGCAAGGGCGAGGCCGACCCCCTAGGGGTCGGCAATGGTGTTGGCCGACCCCCAGGGTGTGGGCAAGGGCGAGGCCGACGCCCTAGGGGTCGGCAATGATGTTGGCCGACCCCCGGGGGATCGGCAAGGGCGAGGCTGACCCCTTAGGGGTCGGCAATGGTGTTGACCGACCCCCGGGGGGTCGGCCTTGGTCCTTTTGTCCTTTGTTCGGGTCCCGGCCTCTTCTGAGAGTTCCGGGCCATATTTTATGTCACAACAAATAATAAGAAAAATAATATTAAATTAATCTCCATGAACTCTTAACAAATTTCTTCCCTTTTGAAATAAATTAACACTTCCCCTTAATTAAAAAAATATTTAGCCCATAAATTAATCATAGATTATTGAAAAATTAATAAAATTTCTAAATAAACATTTTCTAAGAACAAATTACTATAAGGAAAATAACAACTTCTCTAAAAAGATAAATAACATGCATAATAGGTTAATTATCAATTAAAACTACATGGAATAACAATATTCAATTAACATATAGATAGTCAAACTCCGTACAAAAAACCATCTTCTTCTAAATAAAAAATCATTAAATATTATGGAGATGACATTATTAAAACCCCATTTTATAAAAATAGTTTGTATAGGATAGCAATTTAGTATTTAAATAGACAGATTTTAGAATTTCCATAAAAATTGCATTCAATTGAAAATGTAATTAGATAAGTAATTATAAAGATATCAATTTAATAACTAGAGATTTACAATAATTTCATATTTATTAAAGGTAAATCAAGTAAATTAATTTCCAACAATTTATCAATATGAATAATAAAAAAATATAATTTTAAACAATTATATCATTCAAGATTTGTTTTACCATTAAAAAAGTTACTATTAATCAATGAAAATTTTGATAGCACTTGTTCATGCCGAAAAATGGTCAACAGATCAACGATAAAGATTTGTTTTAGCAAGGACGAGAAGCCTGCAAAAAAGAAAAAACTTTAGGCACACCGGTGACATGTAAGCCACAACGCCTCCGATGCCTAAGTCAATAAGAACTTTTATGAGAGTAATTTAGAGTGTTTTGGGACTTACAACAACTTATAAGGATTATCAGAGTAGTTCAACTTAGCTAGAAATGGAGAATCCTCTGTCTTCTTATAGCAGCTAGTCTTGTAACTGTTGCGACTCACTTAATAGCAGCTTAATGGCCAGCCGTTAGAAACGTTCGTCATTAACACGAGAATAAATACGGGCCTTGACTCGGGAGTTACTTGGACATGGCCAACCTTTGCAAGTTCTCAGCTTCATGTCGACCCCTTAGGGGTGCGACCTTCTTCGTGTAACTCTAGGACGTTGCACCAAACCTGTGCGACGTTCCTCAATATTACTTGAACTTGGTCGACTCATCCACAAAGGAGTCCTAACCTCTCTAACTGACCCTCTTAGGGTCGGCCCACTCGACCCATCTCCTAAGAGATCGATTTTGGACTCGGTCGACTTCCGGGGAGAGTCGTAACCTCCACAACCCATCCATAGAGAATCAAGACCTACTTGTTCTTAGTCCCAACCACTACCGCCTTACAGTATAATGGTCCTAGAGGTTACTTTGGATTCGATCGACTCTCGTGCGAGTCCTGACTTCCACGACCCATCCTCAAGGGATCTAGGCCTACTCGTCGTAACTTCTGGCCACTATAAGGTTACTTTGGACTCAGTCGACTCTCGAGAGAGTCCTAACCTCCATGACCCATCCTCATGGGATCTAGGCCTACTCGTTGTAACTCCTGTCAACCGCCACCTTATGGTTTAATGATCATAGAAGTTACTTTGGACTCAATCGACTCTCGAAGGAGTCCTGACCTCCACGATTTGACCCTCGGAGGGTCAAACCTACTCTAATCGAGCGCTAGTGGGGCCAAACTGGCCTTAACCAATCCCTATAAGGGTCTTAGCTGCCATTGTCAACCGTTTGAGCGTCTCGACCTACCTTAGTCGACCCCTTCAATGTTGTGGCCTACCTTAGGCGACCCCCTATGGGTTGTGGCCTCCCTTTGCCGACCTTTAAGGGGTCGACGAGATGGACATAGCTAACCCCCGAAAGGTTAGCATGGGCTTGTAGCATTTCTTGGGAGACCACTGGATAGTCGGCATAGACTTGGCCGACCCCGGGAGGGTTGGCTGGGCTTGGTTGTAACAGCCCGATATTTTGATTTATAATAGAAATTAAAGTTATTATTTTATTTCGAGAAATTCGAGAAGTTAATGACTATTGTACCCTTAGGGTTTCGATTTTAGTTTCAAGGAAATAAGGGGCAAAAAGGTCTTTTAAGGAATTTCGGGTCAAATTAGGAGATTTGGGTCAACATGGGTATTTTTCTAATTTTGCCACTAAAGGACAAAATAGGGAAAGTGACAAAATAGGATAAAGGACAAAAGGTTTTGGAAACCCTAATCATTGGGTTATAAATACCCAATGATTGCAACGATTTTAGAACCCTAATCAAACCACAATCATTAGCCGCCATAGCACGTTTCCTGAGGAGCCGCGATCATTTTCCGTGCAGCCGCCGACCGTCGACCGACGCGCCAATCGAGAGACGCCACGCGTCGTTTCACCGCTCGTCGCGCTAGAAGCCCCTCTGCCAGCCAATCAGCGTGCACCGTGATATAGACCAATCGACTTTTGCCGTTCTGTTCCCCATCGAAGCCCACCGCGTGTCGCACAGTGAGTTGCCAATCGCAGCTTTGGCTTTTGCCTTCTAGCGCCGAGCTTGCTACCGTACCCAAGCATAGCTGACGCCCAATCCATGCCTGAGGCGTGTGCGTCGAGCCTTCTACCACGCCCAAGCCGCTTCCGAGCCTGCTTCCAAACACGCCCCACGCGCCGACGAGCTCTAGCCCACGCGTCGGCGCCGCTGCGGCCGTCTCCGGTGACCGGAAAAACCCGAAGTTTATCCCTAAGGTAAATCTCGTGTCCCGAGTCCGTTTTTGGGGTTTTTAAGGCCTAATTCTCACCCGTTTGTCCTGTACAACTCCTTTTAGCGGAGATTCTTTAGGGGATTCTTCGATCGAGTGTCATGGGCCCTTCCGAGCAGTTTTCGGCCAAGGTAAGGGATTGTTTCCCCAGCATAGGATCGTTCTGGGTAATCTTGAGCACGTATTTAATTTGTTTAGCACTGAATGACGTATTTTACTATGAATTTGTGTTTCTGAAGTTTAAGGTGCTTTATATGTTGTGCTTAGTTTGTTCTAGCATGTTTTCCAAGTATGTTGTGATTATTGTTTGCTTCATGTGTTCACCATAGTATTGCTAAGACTGTTGTATTATGCCTAGGGTTGGTTTCGTGATATTCAGGTCGTCATGTTAGTTCAGATTCGAGGTCTTGTCTTGGATGTTGCTTTCTGTTTAAAGGGATAGTTCCTACGTGTCTAACTGTAAGTTTTACTGTGTTAATTACGTGTTGCTTGTCCCAACGGGGCCCGAGCGTGTCAACCAAGTAGTGTGTTTTGAGTTAGGAGTTCCAAAGGGGAACGTTGAGTTTAATCGAGTTAAAGGTCCCAAAGGGGACAAGGTTTTAGGGGTTTAGCTCAGGTGCAGGGCGTTGGGGAAGATATTCCTACTTCAGGGTAGTGTTAGGGATCGGAGGGCCACCCGATTAGCCACACCTACCCAGAGTTTGCCTGACTTTTCCCAGGTGTCATGCTAGGAGTGTGAGTCTAAAGATATCCTATAGCGGAGGGTCTTAGATCTACCCTTTCGCGCGAGTGTTCGAAGTCTGGCGGTAACCAGATTGTTTCGACTCGCCGAGGTTCTCTCACACTAGTATAGGTTACCAAGTTTAAGATAAAGAACTGAGAAGGAGATTTGTGATAAAGAAAGAGTTTGTGATAAAGTTATGAGTTTCGTGGTTGAGTTAAAGATTGAGATAGAGCTATGGCCTAGGACATTTATGTAATCACGTTACTTTGTGTTTCACTAATTTTTTATGTGTTCTTAGTAGATCTTATGCTGGGATCCCTTACTGAGTTTTCGCATACTCACCCTTACCTTTGTAGAATCTTTCCAGGTACTTATAGGTGGACCGGGATGGCTGAACTGAAGCTGATTGACCATGGGCAAGCTACGTTAGGGACTTACAATTTGATTTAAGTTTGCATTCAAAGTTTATTATTCATTTGTTGTTTAAAGCATGAATTGATTTGAGGCATATTTATCATAGGTTTTACTGATGTTTTATCGTTTTCTAGGTACCCTTAAACTCCGCTTGTGATTTAATTTAGTAATTTCATAAAATATAAATGATATTTAGCATGTCTCCATGAATTTAACAAATATTTATTCATGCATTAGAGATTAAGGCCCCGGGTTGACTCCGTGTTGGGTCGGGTCCTTACATTGACTGACCCACGGGGGGTTGTGGCCTCTCTTAGCCGACCCCCTAGGGGTTGACATGGGCTTTGCCAACCCATCTGGGTTGTGGCTTCCCTTGACCGATCCCCGAGGGGTCGGCATTGGCTTGGCCGACCCATCTAGGTTGTGGCCTCCTTCGACCAACCGTTGGGGTCTCCCTACACCTTTTGGCCGACTCACAGGGTCTTTCGACATCCTTTGGCCGATCCCCGAGGTCTTTCGACACCCTATGGCCAACCCCTAGGGACTCCCGACCACCTTCGGCTGACCTCTGAGGGGTTCTGGCTTTGTCTGAGTATCTCAGGATATTTTAGCCTACAACATTTTACACACTTTTCATTTTTTGGCTTCAAAAGTTATTGGATTTTGAAGATTAATTAGTGGCTTGTTTTTCCAATACTTTATTGATGTCAAAAAGTCATCTCTTATGTCTTATGGAAAAGTGACTTCAAGAATTACTTAGGCCATATTCTTATTTGTAAGAAAGGTGAGGAGTTGAGGTTGTGATTGTCGCAAGTGTTAGGTTAAGCTAAGGAAGGCCTTAAACCAAGATGGTTAAGTTGAAGTTCTTTAGCCTGTTGTCAGATGACTAGTGACTGGAAAGCGAGTTCAGGTGCTGGATAATTCCTATGGTGAAAAGTTTCATTGTGATGCTTATATCTTTGAGGTAAGAGTGCACTACTCTAACGGCCTTAATCACTCTCTATATTTGATTTTTCTTCCGTCATATTTATAGGCATAAAATTAAAGTGCACTACTCTAACGGCCTTAAAATAAATCGCATGATTACACGATCTCACGATTAAATTAAATACTAAAGTTAAATCAGAATTAATGAAATAATAAAATTTATTATTTCAACATCCTCCCTTAATTCTGATTTGGAATGATCTTCACACTGAGCAGGTTCCTCGATTTGATGAAGGCATCAATCTTCAATGACTTAGTCAGGATATCTGCAATATGATCTTCTGAACTGCAATATTCCAATTTGATCATGTTCTTCTCAACTTGGTCTCGCAAAAAGTGATATCGAATATCAATATGTTTACTTCTTCTCCATGAAATACTGAATTCTTTGACAAATTAATTGCAAGACATTGTCAATATTTCAATTTGATTCATGATATTGCTGAGTCAAATTGAATGACATGCACTTGTTGTTGCGGCTACATACTCAGCTTCACATGTGGACAACACAACAATTGACTATTTCTTTAATGACCACGAGCAAACAGTCTTTTCGAGCATGAAACAGTGACCACTTGTGCTCTTTCTCTCATCTGAATTTCCACCCCAATCACTATCCGAGTAACCAACAATCTAAATCTCCTTGGATGAAGAGTAAAATAGACCAAAAGTTGTAGTACCTTTAATGTAGCGCATAATCCTTTTAACTAATTGTAAATGAATCTGTCGAGGTGACTCGATGTGTCGACTAACCAATCCTACAACATAACAAATATGCTTATAGTATGTTGCATCTACAATTCACTCATCACCGTCTTTTGTAAGCTTAAGTCCGGTTTCAACTGGAGTCTTCACTAAGTTTGAAACTTCCACCTTAAACTTCTTCAAAAAATGCATGGATGAATATTTCATCATCTCCCTGGATGACCTCAATGCCCAAAAAGTAAGACATTAGACCAAGATCGCTCATCTCAAATTCCTTCATCATAATATGCTTGAAATCACTAATCATCTTGAGATTATGTCCTGTAAAAATCACATCAACATAGAGACATAATATTAGCAATTTTCATAATCATTAGTTTTTACATATAGACCATGATCTGATGGACATTTTTTAAATCCAGTATCATGAAAAAATGAATAATCCTCGTGTTCCAAGCTCTTGCGCTAGCTTAAGGCCATATAAGGTTGTATTAATTCTGTAGACATTCTCATCTTTTCCAGATTGTATAAAATCATGCGGCTGCTTTACATAAACTTCATCGTCAAGTGGGTCGTTAAGAAACTCTAGTTTGATGTCCATCTGGTGAATTTTCCATTGCTTTTGTGCAGCTAAAGCAATGATCAATCTCACAGTTTCCATTCAGGCTAAAGGAGAAGATATTTCTTCATAATCAAGACCTTCTCTTTGCTAAAATCCTTTTGCCACCAACCTTGCTTTCTATTTGTTAATTTCACCATTTGCTTTCACTTTAATTTTATACACCCATTTCACATCAATTGCTTTCTGTCCTCTGGGAATATCAGTCAGTTGGCATGTGTTATTTTTCTCAATTTCCATCAATTCTTCGTTCATAACCTTTTGCCATTTAGGATTTTTAATGACAACTTCAAGTTCAACAGGTTCTACATCTGCAAGAAAAGCAAAGTGGACAAATTCTCCATTGTTATCAACCTCATTATCGAGATTGACCTCATAATCTTGAAGATGTGCAGGTTGTCGACGCTCCCTTCTTGTCCTTTCAATAGTAGTTGCAATTGGAGCTACAACTTCAGGTCAAACTAAAGGTGTTTCTTGAGTGCCTATATCTTCTGCATCTGCATCCTCATTCAAAACGTAAATACAACATTTTTTTAATCCATGTCGCCTGTTGTACTCCAATATCATATCTCATCTTCTGCAAATGTAACATCACAACTTACTATCACCTTCTTTGTCATTGCATTGTACAATTTGTGCCCTTCTTGCTTATATCCAATGAAAAGTGTCTTCACTGCCCTATCATCCAACTTAGATCTTGTTGCCTTAGGGACATGAGCATAGAAAATTGATCCAAATATCTTCAAGGGTTGGACGTTGGGTTTCAATCAACTCCATGCTTTAGTAGAAGTTTTGTTAGGAAGACTCCTAGTAGGTCATCTATTCAATAGATATATTGCACATGATACATCATCAGCCCAAAAATAATTTTGCACACCTTTTGCTTTAAGCATGCTCCTGGCCATATCCATGATTGTTCTGTTCTTTCTCTCAGCCACTTCATTGTGTTGAGGAATGTAAGGAAAAGTAATGTTATGCTGCAACCCGAGTTCTTCACAATGACTCTTAAAATCATTTGACTTGTATCACCTCCTCCATTGTTGCGCATCATCTTGATTAATTTCCCACTTTTTCTTTCAAAAAATGCTTTAAATATTTTAAAGCAATGGAATACCTCATCTTTGCTTTTCTAGAAATAAATCCAAGTTTTTTTTTGAAAAATCATCAATAAAGGTTAGAAAATACTTGTTACCTCCAATTCATGATATGTCTATGGGCCACAAACATCTGTATGAACAAGTTCCAATGAGAATTTCTGTGACAACCCAGTCTTAACACGTAAAGATGAACCGAGGTGCCAAAAACTATGCATGAAATTCTTTTAAAATTTCGGCAAAGTTTCCCCTAAAAATAGAGAAATCGCACATGTAAAAGATCATAACCTGGACATTTGTAAAACTTAAACAGACATCCTGAAAAAGAGTTTCAAATCACCCTACTATTCCAAAAGCCAAATACAGAGTTGAGCGCTCGTTTAAAACCAAAACACATGCCAATACCAAAAAGATTCAAAATCATGCGTGTACAACACTATGCAAAGAGTAGAAAGAATCGACACGTGTCAATAACTAGTCATTTCCCCCTCTCGTCGCCTAGCTGCCTCCGTCAAACGTCATGACTCCGGTCGCCTAACAGCCAATATAAACGAATGGTGAGTCGTGAAACTCAGTAAGAGAAACTTGCACGGGTATGCAACCATATAATGACGAAAGTTAACGTGCATTAACTATTAAGTCTATGAAAATCACAACAAACGAAGGGAAAACATCCCAACTCCCGAGAACCCGAGTCACCTGGCACGATGACCCTGAGACAGTTCTCGAGGAGGGGCTTCATTGGCCAATACCGTGAGACCTGGAAAGCCACTACCCAAACTCTCTCGGGTACAGCAGCCAGCCTAGAGGCAAGGGTTAACCACTGGAGTTGCCCAGGCTATCCTGAGTCCCTCCGGCACGGTGGAGTCAATCTAGAACACATCAGGTACCACGCACGGTGCCGAGCCGAGAGCGATCCAACCTGTTATTGCGGTGCTCACTTATGGCTAAGCAAGTTCGGCTGCTCACTACCTAGCAAGTCCCTACTCCAACTCTTGTGATGAGGGATAATCAACCGATGTCTGATTCCCACTATCGCACCATGTACGCCCTAGACCACTCAGCTAGGTTACACGTATGGACGACTAGGTTCCCAGCCGATGCTAAGTTCTTGAGTGTAGATTATTGACCCTATGGTTAGTCCCACCACGCTTAAGGTCGATGTAGCGATCACCTCCCTAATAACGTGCGAAGCCTCTTACAACAGTAACCTCTATCCGTCAAGGAACGTTGGATGCGTCTAACCCTACACCCCTATGGGTCGTCCCCTGACGTGTCACGCAAACAATAGACCCTATGGTCTACTGTAACCACCCTATGGCAGAGAGGAGACGTGCCTAGACCGCATAGCCAACACGCTCACTTCATCAAGGAAAATGACTCGAGCAAGCAACAATCAATTTCTGAACTAGAAAATTATGAAGAAGTCATGCATCACTTTCCTAAAGTCTTTCAACACATTAACGGTTAAATATCTACGAACAACAAGAGCATATGATAAATGTTCTACCCTATCAGATCACAGACCACGAGCTTTCAAATTCAATAAGTAAATAACGAGCAATAAACAACATATAAACAAAGTTCTAGCCTACCAGATCACAGACCACATGCTTTCAAATTCAATAAGTAAATAGCGAGCAACAAACAACATATAATCAAAGTTCTAGCCTACCAAATCACATACCACATGCTTTCAAATTCAATAAGTAAATAACGAGCAGCAAACAACATATAATCAACCATCCAAGCAAGAATATAACTACTTGTGCACCCATTAGGATCCTTTACAGAACAATAGAATAACGACACGACAGCAGCTTGAGCGAGTCCATAACGTCTCAATGAGCTTAAGCCTTCTTTCCTACAAGGGAGCAAGACCATCAATTAGCATCGACGCCTACGCGACTCGGCTACAACTAAGCAATAGCCTACCCAAACTTCCAAAATAAAGGTAAGAACGAACACAACGACCATTTACGTAAAATGAACCTGACACGCTTAAAACCAAGCTGAAACGACAAACAATATAACTTTAGCCCCAACGAAAACCTTTTTGACAAACTCGAACCAATAACTCACCCCGACGATGAACTTTCTCCAAACCCTTCATCTAAAAGAGACCAAACCACCCGATTAAGAGAGCAAGCTGCATTTTAAATGAGGAATAACAAAAACGACACAAAACCAACTAAGAAAATCGAGCTTACCGCGGCTACAAGCCAAGCCCGAAAATTGCTGAGAGAGAGAAGGGAGGTCGAGACCGAGTCGACTGAGGGAGAGATAGACACACGGTTTGGTCGCGGCCGTCGCAGATCGGAAGAGCTCACCGACGACGTCGGGCATCGGGCGTCAGGCGGGACGGAGAGCAAAAGGGATAGAGAGATGGTGACTAGGTCGCGGGCGAGGGAGAGGGTTGCGGTCGGTCGGTGACGGTGGGGGGCGAAGGAGAGAGAGATCACGGGCGAAGAGGGGGGGCGCAACGTCGATTTGCATAAGAGGGTGGGCTGTGTGCGAGGAAGACGGGGGGGGGGGGGTAGTTTAGGTTAGATTTTTTTTTTAACAAAGCTTAAATTGCATTTTAAAACTTACCTATATAGTGGTTTGTCACAATTTCGCACGCCAATACTCATTAACAAAAGGTATCTTGTGATTCTTTCCAAAAATACAGGCTTTACACAATTGATCAGGGTGATGAATATCAGATAAATCGTTCACTAAATTACGTTTTGAAAGATTTTCCAAACTCTGAAAATTTAAGTGCCCAAACCGTAAGTGTCATAACCAGGATTCATCATTCACTATTACATTCAAGGACTTGAAATCACCCGTATTAAAATATACTAGAAACATACAATTTTTTGATGAAAATATGTTAAGGATCAAATTATCTTCTTTATAAAAAACCGAGAGTTTATTCCCAGAGATATGCATCACATAACCTTTTTCGGCCAAATGTCTCATACTCAACAAATTACTTTTCGTATCACGTACGTAAAAAACATTTGAAATGTACCTATGATCAACATTCTTCAAAGTGATAAGAATTCACCATTTTCCATTCATCGGAATGAACCTTCCATCACCAAATTTCACTCTTGTGTGAAATAATTCATCTAAATCTGCAAATATCTCTTTATGACCACACATGTGATTCGTGCAGCCTGTATCCAAATACCAAGTCTGGTAGTTTGGTGTTTCATTTAACGTGGCTACCATTAATAATGTATGATCATTTTCGCCATGTTCATGATTATAATCTTCTTGAGCACAATTGGCAGCTTGATCGCCACCTTTGATCTGCACTCATTTGCATAATGGTCACGCTTGTGGCAATTATAACATTCCACATTTGATTGAATTCATATTGTTATTTGAACAATTGAAATTTTTCTTAGCACCTCAATGATTTTGGCCACCACGACCTTTGTTGAAATACTTGTCACCACATCCACGTCTTCTGCCTCGTGAACTATTGTGCTTGTGATAGGAGCTACCAACTGAGGCTTGTGCTTGTAAAGCCTGCTCAATTGGTTTTTCAATTTTACTATCATTCATCTGTTGCTCATGCGCTCGTAGTGAACCAGATAATAATCTTACTGTCATTTTAGAAAGGTCATTGGCCTCTTCGATGGCAGCAACAACATGTTCAAATCTGTGATTTTTCCACCTTTGTTTTCTCTGAATGTATTTCACCATTGGTTTTCATCTGGCTTGTTAAGGCAAGAATCCTATTGATGTAGTCATCAATAGTTTCAATGGTCTACATCTCAGCAACTCATATTGGCGTCTTAGAGTTTAAAGACACACCTGTTTGATGTTGTTAGAGGTTGACAAAATTGTCTAGGCTTCACTAGAGGTTGTTGCTTCTTCTATCTGCTCAAATGTCTCATCGTGCATGAAATACAACGCCTTCTTTTTTTTTTTCGATGCACTATTCGTTGGGCATCCATTGCATTTTCAGCTAATGCAGAAACTCCATTTTTAACAATATCCCATAATTCATAGTAATCAAACAGAACCAATTTTTAGGAAAATTAATTAACATAAATAAATGAAATGTTGTATTTGGGAGAGAAAGTAGGCAAAGGAAAATAATGCATGAATCACTTTTTGTATTTGATTTTTCTTTAGCCATATTTATAGCCAAATTACATCCAATACAAATAAAGCGCACTATTTCCATTCTAATGGCCTTAAAATAAATCACATGATTACACGATCACACGATCTAACGATTAAATAATAAAGTAATGTTAAATCATAATAAATAAAATAATAAAAATTATTATTTCAACAATAACAATAAAATAAAGGATGACATAAAGGCAAGATGGTCTAGAACAAAAAAAAAAAAGGAAAAACGATAACAAAATAATCAGAAGATGATGAAATGGAATAACTCACAGAAATTATGGTCGAACAAATATAATATATGAAAAGATCATGAAAAACCTTTGAAAATATAGGTTGATTATGGTCGGACAACTATAGATCAAGGTGTTAACTCTCTAAACAACATTTCACTATTATATTATTTTAGTGTATGTATGCTTGCATAAACATTTTTTCAACATTGTCAAAGTCACTTAAAATTGATTCTAAAATGTATTAGAATGCAATATATGCAAAGATGAGGTTGTTGGAAGTTTATAACAACCTCCATTTCCAGCGGATCGATCACACCCCTTCAACGAGTATGACTACTAATTCTTACAAATCAATTTATAAGTTAAAATTATCATTTTTTAATAAATTTCAACATTAAAGTTAAAAACAAAGTTTTGTTCCGACACATAATTAAAGCCTATTCCAAGTTTAAAAAGAAAGAAGAAGAAGAAAAAAGGTTATGAATATAATCTTACAAAAAAGAAACATTGAAAGCAAATCTTCGATATATTTGACCATTTGCCACATTTCCAAGTGGGCTCAATAAACAAAGAAAAAGGGTTTTCACAACAACAAAGTCTAAATAGTCTTTTGCGGTCAACGGACGCACTTGGTTGAAAAGCTCCAAAGGTGTGCTCCCTCAAAATTTTAAGTTTGAAACTTATCTATATTGTGAAATATCTATCTCAAAAAAAAAAAAAATATATATATATATATATATATAAATAGTCTTTTATGTTTTTATGGAACAATTGAAAGAACGAGAAAATGAAAACTTCATAAAAACAAAATTCCAAGAAACAAGTTAAAGTATGTCAAAGCATGTAATTCTAAGTTTATTTTTTTAGGGCAAGTTATAAATTTAGTCGAAAGAAAGTTAGGTTTAGTCCTATGATTTAAAAATTTAGACTTTAGTCATTATGATTTTGAGAAACGTAAAATTTAGTCTATATGATTTGAAAAATTAGAATTTAGTCTCTAAAGTCTGATAAAATTAAAAAAAATAATCTTTGTCGTTCGTAATTGTTGATGAATAAAATAAGTAAAAATTAGTTATTTATATCTTATGAGAGAATGAGTAAGTAAAGTGATTAGACAAAAAATATATATCATTTCATATATCAAAATTACGAATTTAATTCACCTAGTTATAATTTACCTTTTTTTTTTTTTGAATTAATGGAAATTTGAATTCTCAAAATTGTGTGTTCATAAAATGGAAAATGGTGAGATTGTGGGAATAGACATGGGATGCTTTTGTTCTTCTTTATAGCCTTTTCCTTTTCCTATATGAATTGATTGATTCTTGAAGCATTTTAGTATTAATTGAAAACCAATAAAACCTGTCTCCTCCCTTTCTTTTCTTTCATCATCTTTTCTAATATAATCTCATATCCACCTTTCACATTTAATCATATCCTAATCCATTCTACATTAAATTTAGTCACCCTAGAGTTTGTTTAATATGTTGATTAGTTGTTATAAAGTTTAGTAGGCATGTTCTTAATCGATTAAGTCGCCGGTAGATAGTGTTTTTGGGAGAAAAATCAATTTTCTCATAATAGATAACTTTATGGAATTAAATCTTGTTCAATTTCGGAAAATTTCATTAGGGAAAATTAACTATTTAAAGTTATTAACAAACTATTATAAAAGAGATATTACTTCTCTTCAGCAAATACATCTAAACGAGTTATTGTAATCAGTCAAATGAATTATTCATTTATAATCATTAATTTCTAATTTCTCAAAATATTAATTCAATCATTTTAAACTACATTTAAATGAGTTATATATTATTTCCAACATTTTATAAAAATCATTATCAAAACGAGCTATTAACTCCAATTCTCGACAAATCATCCTATGCAAACGAATATTACTAAAACTCAAATTTCTAATAATTAATTCAAAATAAGTTTTTATTTATTTTCAAAATAACCACATCCAACCACCTTTCAAAGCAAGATTGGCAAATTTCTACCAAAATTTAGCTTTAATGTTGTTTTCTTCCAAATTTTATTATTTTTAAGCCATGCTTAAGTTTTATAATTCAATAGTTCTTAATGATTTTTCAAACAAAAAACTACCAAACACTTATCTATTTTTGGAGTGATAAAATTGAAAATTTATGCTTAAAAACAAAATTAATAATTAATAAAATTAGAAGTATATTTAAATTCCGATTATTCTTGTTTTTAAAAGTCTTGCATGACACATGAAAACTGATTTCTCTGTTTAATAATGGGAGAACTTGACTAATCTTGTTGTTTAGCTAATATTGGTAATAATTTAAATATATAATAAATTTGTAAACGAAACCAGAAATGTCCTAACCGTTAACGTCGTGTTTGAAGAAAATGGAAGAAGGAAAAAGAAGGGAAGAGAAGCGAAAGTAAATTAAATGATGAGATTCGTGTTAAGCCAAATGAGAAGAGATTTCTTCTCTTTTCTGTTCCCTTCCCATCTTATTCCACTAACCAAACATATTTATGGTTTAATTAATTATAACCATTTGTTTGAATCAAATTTCCGAGCTTCAAAACAATTGATAACAAAGAAAAGTATAAATTTATTGAGATTCACATACTTGTAGTAAAAATAGAATAAATTATAAGTTTGACCTTTAAAGTTTAGTTTTCATTATTTCAAAATTTCAAATTTGGTCGTAAAATTTTATGTTTAGTCGCTTATAATTTTGAAAAACTAAAACTTAGTCTTTTGATTTGCTAAACCTTCAAAAGTAATCTATGTTATTCCAAGTAATTAGTTTGGACCAAATTTATAATTTTTCATATAAAAATATTAAATAAAAAGATTGAATTAACCTTAATTAACCTTTTTTTTTCTATGGTTGAATAATTGAGATAGAAGAAGTTGAAGCTAATGTAAACCATATTATTCTAATAAACATATACTAAAAGTAAAGAAACATAAATTGATAATTTAACCAGCTGTCTTTTCCACTGAAAATGATTTATTTTTCAAAGCATTTCCTAAAGTGGAAGAGAGATTTAAAAAAAGAAAAATGGGAAGACCACCAACTAATCTTAATGTCTTGTAATGTCATGTTGTTCTCTCTTTGCTCAACTTATTTTCACATAGCAATTGCTTCTGCTGTCATGATCATCTTCATGACCCAATTTGCTTTTCTTTTCCTTTTGTCTATTTTTGTATTACCAAAATTAAAATAAATATTTGTGTGCATATTTCCCTTTCATCAGTTGTATTAATAATATTGCAACTCTTGGGTCATGATGGGAAGGGTAAAATTGGCACCTTTCTTAATCAATTTCTTTATAGCCCATTTTATTGGAAGTTTCTGCTTGTCATCTATGTCAAAAGAGTAAATACACCATCAAAATCATTATTATTTCTCCCCTAATTTATCTCCACTTCCTTTTTAGAGTAACAAACCAAAATCATAAAATATCATTTTTGTCTTAATTTTCGCATTTATTCTATTTTGATGCTAAAAATTTTCAATTTTAGGTCATCAATTTTAAGATTTATTTTAGTTTAGCCTCTTAATTTTCAGTAATCTAATTTTAGGCTTTCTATTTATTAAAAAGTTTAAAATTGAATTCTTTAGAAAATTTAAAGTCAATATTCCTTAAATTTGTTCAATATCAATAATTTTAATACAATAAAATTAAAAAATAAACGTATTTCAAAAATTTAGAAAAGAAGATAATAAATTTTTAAATCATGTGTTATATGTGTTATTATTATTTTTAGGATAAAGTTTAGTGATTAAAATTAAACTTTTAAAAAAACTCAAAATTGAAGAATTAAATTTAAACTTCATAATTAAAACAAAACAAATATAAAAAACTGAAGGGACCG
>JBBMEG010054783.1:0-15897 GCA_037832605.1 Cyclanthera cordifolia
TGCCAAGAAACCATTATACCCAAATTGTAATAATTTTACTAAGATATTTGCATTGATTAAGCTTTATAATTTGAAAGAAAAGTTTGGATGGAGCAATAAGAGTTTCACAGAGTTCTACTGTACCTGGTACTGTACCTATTTCAAAAGCACCTTACAGAATGACCCCAATAGAGCTGAAAGAACTGAAGGTCCAGTTGCAAGAGTTGATTGACAGTGGGTTTATTAGACCCAATGTGTCGTCTTTAGGAGCTCTAATTTTGTTTCTTAAAAAGAAAGATGTTTCGATGTGGCCGTGTATCGATTACCAAGAGCTGAACAAGGTGAAAGTGAAGAATAGATATCTGTTGCCTAGGATCGACAACTTGTTTGACCGGCTATAGAGAGCTTCAATGTTCTCCAACATAAATTTGCTTTCTGGTTACCACCAATTAAGGATTAGAGAATATGACATTCCTAAGATAGCTTTTAGATCTCGTTATAGACACTATGTGTTCGTGGTGATGTCTTTTGGTTTAACTAATGCACCTGCAACATTTATGGACATGATGGACAAAGGTTTCAAGGAATTCTTGGATAAGTTTGTAATAGTGTTATTGATGATATATTAACTTACTCTAAAACCTAGTCCGACCACAATGAACATTTAAGGAAAGTTTTTTCAGCAGTTAGACAGAATCAGTTGTATGCAAAATTTTCTAAGTGTGAGTTTTGGTTAGGTGAAGTTGCCTTCGTAGGGCATGTTGTTTCAAGCAAAGGCATTTCAGTGGATCCTACTAAGATCGAGGCAGTAAGCAATTGGTGCAGTCTTACTTCAGTTACAGAAGTACGATGTTTTCTGGGGTTAGCTGGTTACTACAGGCGTTTTGTGGCAAAATTTTCAAAGTTAGCAGGGCCTATGACTCAGTTGACCAGGAAAGGTCAAGCATTTGTTTGGACCGAGAAGTATGAGAGATGCGTCGTGGAACTAAAGGACGTTTGACTATCGCTCCTGTGTTGGCTGTTTTAGAAGGATCATATGGCTTTGTGGTGTACTATGATGCTTGTAAAGAGGGCTTGGCGCTATTCTTATGCAAAAAAGGAAAAGTTATAGCTTATGCGTTGAGAGAGCTTAAGAATTACGAAGAATTACCCAAATCATGACCTGGAGTTGGCAGTAGTGATTTTTGCACTCAAGCTTTGGAGGCATTACCTATATGAAGAAAATATTCAGATTTTTACTAACCATAAGAGCATAGCGTATTTCTTCACCCAGAAGGAGTTGAATATGAGACAGCGCTGATGGTTGGAATTAGTGAAAGATTACGACTGCGAGATTGTCTATCATCTAGGGAATGTAAATGTTGTTGTTGATGTTTTAAGTAGGAAGGCCTCGGACTCAGCAACCTTACTTGTTACTAAGGCTCATTTCCAAAGAGAGATGAGCAGAGCGAGGATTGTGCTAGTGTAGGAGGCTACAGCGTAGTTGGCTCGATTGACCATTCAGTCTTCGTTGAGACAAAGAATTGTGGAGGGTTAATAGAGAGACCAAGGTTTGATGGTTTTGTTTGACAGGATACACGCCGATGGGGGTAGTGACTGGTCGATTGCATCTGATGGTTGGAAACAGTTCAGACAGAGATTAGTGTTCTTGCTGATGTCGAGATCAGGGAAGAGTTGTTGTCTGATGCTTACAGTTCGCCGTTTGCTTGACATCCAGGGGGTAGCAAGATGTATCAAGACCTGAAGCAGAGTTTCTGGTGGAATAATATGAAGCGGGACATAACAAAGTATGTCAACAAATGTTTAACCTGCCAACAAGTAAAAGCGCCAAGGTAGAAGCCTGGGGTTGTTACAACCTTTGAGTATTCCAGAGTGGAAGTGAGAGGACGTCTATATGGATTTTATAACGGTTGTTCCTAGGACGCCGTAAGGTTTCACCATGATATGGGTGATTGTGGACCAACTTACAAAGTGCGACCATTTTATACCAGGAGCACTAGAGTATTATGTTGAGAATTGGGCCTTATTGTATTTGAAGGAAATTGTGTGTTACCATGGAGTCACTATTAGTATTGTTTCCCAATTATTGTCTAAAAGGGGCTTCAAGAAGGTTTAGGGACATTGTGCAAGTTCACTACCGTGTTCCATCCTCAGAACGATGGTCAGACCGAGAGGGTCAACCAAATTTTGGAGGATATGTTGAGAGCCCGTGTGCTTGATTTTCCTAGCAGTTGGGATCAGTGGTTGTACTTGATGGAGTTTGCATACAATAATAGTTACCAATCTACTACTGGGATGGCTTCATTTGAGTCCTTGTACGGTAAACGTTACAGATCCTCCCTGAGTTAATGTAGTTTACTGATGATGTAGTCCAGAAGATTCATGCTAGGATGCTCACAGCTCAAAGCCGACAGAAAAGCTATATCGATGTCAGGTACGGAAATTCAGAGTTTGAGTGGGGAATCACATTTTTCTCAAGGTTTCACCCATGAGGGGTATACTGAAATTTGGGACCAAGGGAAAGCTCAGCCTAATGTTTGTTGAACCTTTTGAGATCCTCGAGAAAGTTGGAGCAATAGCTTACCGATTAGTTCTATCTCCCTCCATATTTAGTGTGCACGACGAATTCCATGTTTCGATGCTCAGGAAGTACGTGCCCACATCATTGATCACGAATCATTGTAGTTGAATGAGGATTTTAGCTTTAAGGAAAAGTCAGTTCAGATACTAGAAAGGGATAAGAAAGTTTTGAGGAACCAAGAGATCAGCTTGGTCAAAATACTATGGAGAAGTCAATCAGTGGAAGAAGCCACTTGGGAGAGAGAAGACAACATGCGTGCCCGCTACCTCGAGCTATTTCTACCTTAGTTCACATTCGAGGATGAAAGTTTCCAAATGAGGGAATATTATAACACCCGAACTTTCATTCTTCTTTTCCAAGGAAATTTAAAACTATGGGTGAAATGGTCATTTTTAGCCCTAAGGGCATTTTGGTAATTTTTAGGGACTTTTTTTGATTTATATGTAAAAATAAATTGGCACTTTTAAGTCAAATGATTGCTGCTGTCGACATCTACTCTTTTTAAATTTTTTCCAGAGCCTAAGGAGCACTTTTTGTAGCTTTCCGACAGCCGCCAGACAGGGTGTAGTTTTGTAGGCCGACATCATCATCACTGTGCGAAGTTGCCATTAGTCGCTTAGTGGCCTTGCAAGCTGCCGCTTCCGAGCTAGGAGGGTCTGCTAGGTCGCAGCGTGTCGTCGAGGGAGTGGTTGTCGCCTGTTGTTTTCTGTGTGGACAATCGCAGCTATCAGCGCCACCGTCCGATCTGTCTCCTCGGATTTTCGTGCCCTCAGAAATTGCAGCTTCAGATTGGTGGGCGCACACCCGAGCCTCATAGCTTATTGCTCGAGCTTGCTCCGCGTCTCGAACCTTACGCTACTACTTACTGAACCTATTTTCCACCATTTAGCACACGCCAGACGTCCCAGCCTACATCTATTGCTCCCTACCTGTATCATATGATGTTTAATGCTATGTCACACCATGTTTAAATTGTTTACGAAAGCCTTTATGCAGTGATCCATCTTAACCCGAGTTAGCTTAGCCCTATCAAGGGTTTCCCCAACATCATTCGTTATAACCAACCCGGGTTGGCTTAGACCAATTAAGTTGCTCGACATGCTTAATGTGAAGACCCGGGATGGCTTAGCCCTACAAGGGTTGCCCCAACGCTACATCTTATAAATTTTATATTTCTCATTATACATATGCATTCACTTATTTTGATCATGATTACTTTGACCCCAAGTACGGGTCGTTACTGAGTTAATAACTCACCTTTTTCTCTTTCGACATCCACAGATATGCACTAGCTTTATCACGATGGCCGATCCGGAGCTGCAGAGACCATGGGCCTGTCCAGTCTTTTATTGTCTTGCATCTTTTGAATTCTCTCATTATATGGACTTTTTAGAAACATGTTTGCCGCTTTGGTATTTATTGAACTATTTTATGAACTGGGTACCCTGTTTTGAGTAATTTATGAACTATACGTTGACTCATTTATTGAAGTATTTACTCAGCATGTCCTAGTTTTTAAATGTGATTTTACACTTGTATCTAGGGTGAAGGCCTAGATGGGACCCTTGCTAGGGTCGGGCCCTTACAGGATCCCTCATAGTCCCCCATCAATGAATACGTACCACATCCTTAATGAAATAACATAAAGAGAGGGCGCGCTTTGGGAGAAGGTAATGATGTGCAATATAAACTTAGTTTTCTATCATGCCAATTGTTTTGACTACTGACCTATGTATTTCTATTACGAATGTGCTGCATATTACTTAGCATCCATTTGTTTACTTTGCACGTTTCAGCATATTATGTATTGCTCTTGATGTTGTTTGACTAAAGGCAATGTCTACCGCATTGACAATGTGTTACACATCTGCATTTCAAACTATTTAACTTAATTTTTGTTCGTTTGTTTAACTTATCCAAATTAGATTATGAAATTACTTTAAAGAATCAATCCTTAAGGAAATGACTCGGATAGATTTATTATTTGATACAGTTGACACCATACATTTGCATTTTCAAGGTGCCAAAGTGATGTTAAGGACATATCCAATGCAAACCTACATCCAAAATAGATTTAATATTAGCATCGCCTCGATCTCTCATGAAGTTTTTGGTGCCGTTAGATGGGACTGATTCATATTTTAGTTATTTTATATTCTATTTTGGAAGGGTTAATAAAGTCAATCATTTTGTGCAGGTGCATGAGCGAGCATTTTAGCACTCTTTTCGAATTTCATCCTGAAATCGAGAGAACTTATCTCCGTAGGTATCAACAAGAGCAAAGAAACAGCAGAATTTGAATGGCCCAGCAAGCAGGTAACAATTTACCTAATGTACCCAATGTGCTGGACATTAACAATGTTAACCGCAATCTGAACCCAATCCAATTATGGAGACAGTGATATAACTATTAGAGTTCCAAACTCTATAGCCAATGTTTTAACCCTAGGCATTGTAAAGCCTGAGATTATAGCAAGATTTTTTAAGTTGAAGCCTGTGATGTTTCAAATGTTACAAACCATTGGTCAATTTCATGGTTTTGCATTTGAAGATCCACATCAACACTTGAGATCATTCCTAAAATTCAATGATTAATTTAAAATAGCTGATGTAACACAAGATGACCTGAGACTTACGTTGTTTCCTTATTCCTTAAGGGACAATGCTTAAGTCTGGGTGGATACTTTGCCCCTGACACTATCACATCTTGGGAAGCACTTGCTGAAAAATTTATTTCGAAAAATTTATCGTCTTACTAGCAATGTAGAAGTGAGAAATGAAATCATAGGATTTAAGTAGTATGATGTAACACCTGTAACCCAGGATTCACCTGAGGTCTTGGAAACTGGATCTAACCCCTTTGAGCCCGATATTCCCTTGCATCCCCTGTGACTCGGCCACGTTAACTTCTTGCCTCTAAGCGATTCTAAGAGTGAAGACTATCCCCACAAACCAACACGGGTCCTTTCAGCATGTTTTGTTCTCCACATTCTAGGAAAGGTAAGCACGTTTAACTGTGAAGTTCTTTCGATTGTTCCACCGAAAAAGGTGCACCTTGATAGTATAGGTAGTACAAATCAACTCTTTTTAAGTATTTCCCAAGATCCCTCTTATTTGGATGTGGACTCGGTTCATATGTACACCTCTTAACCAGAGGCGTTACATGCCTACCAACTTTCACTTTGGTTCGTCCCCGAACCACATCTTACTGGGAGAGGTTCCACTCGGATACCATTTGTAATGATAGTAGCTTAAGATTCGGATGAGGACTTTGAATCCTGATCAGGCCCTTTTGGCCCGACATTCCCCTACATTCCCTAGGACCTAACCACGTTAACTACTTGCCTCTAAACGCTTCTAAGAGTGAAGACTATCCCCACAAATCAACACGGGTCCTTTCAACATGTTTTGTCCTCACTTGCATGCATCCTAGGAAAATCCTTAGGAGGTCACCCAATCGAAGACTACTTCAAGCTAAGCACGATTAACTGTGAAGTTTTTTCGATTGTGCCATCGAAAGAAGGTGCACCTTGATGGTATAGGTACAACAAATCAACTTTTTTTAAGCCTTTCTTAACCATGAGACTATATCTCTCAAGATCCGTCTCATTCGGATGTGGACTTGGTTCATTCATGTACCCCTCCTAACCGCAGGCGTTACATGCCCACTAACTTTTGCTTTGGTTCGTTACATATGAGGATGAAATAGTTAGTGAAGTCTGAGAGCGATTTAAGGAGCTATTGAGGAAGTGTCCTAACCATGGTCTACCTTACTCCATTCAAATGGAACAGTTCTACAATGGGTTAGAACCAGTTATTAGACTGATGCTAGACTCACCCGCTAATGAATTTTGCTTAGGAAGACCTATAAAGAAGCCTATAACATCTTAGAAACTGTATCTATAGATAACTTCCATTGAACCAAATCTCGCAAAATTATGGCCAAGAAAAGTGAGAAAACTAATTCTGATGCACTCACTTTGATTCAAGCAAAATGAGTGCAATGGCTAATGCGATGAAGAATCTTCAATTGTAATCATCACAATTGCAGAATGCATCAATAATTAGCCAATCATCTGAGAAAGCATGCGTGTTTTGTGGTGATTTAGAAAGTTTTTGTATTTGTCCATAGAATCTTGCCTTGTCATGTACATGAGAGCAAAAAAATCCTAATAGACTATCTCAAATTCTCATTAATCTCCTAATCATTATACACTTGAAGGGAGGAATCATCCTGATTTAGAAACTTAACAATCCATTATCCCAACCAAAAGCTCATAGTTCTTCCAACTATGGAAATCATAACCAAGGATATGAGAGCCATCATAATTTCAATAACCAGAATTTTTAAAAGCCTACTCCTCATCTGCAAGTTCCTGGAACTTCGCTAGAAATAATGTTCAAAGAGTACATCATCAAGACTAATGCTGCTATCAATAGTCGACAAAAAACCATGAGAAATCTAGAGTTGCAAATTTGGCAGTTAGCATCAGAGTTAAGAACTAGACCTTAAGGAAAACTTCCTTCGGACACTCAACATGCAAATAGGGAGGGCAAGGAGCAAGTTCAGGCTATTGAGCTTAGAAATAGGAAATCTTTGAAGATGAAGTTAAAGGATAAATAGTCAAAAGAGAAGTTGAAGGCTAAAGTACAAGTTAAACAAGTAGCGATACTAATGCAAAAGTTATCACTAGCTAGTATAGGCAACAACGTAGGCAAAATTTTGGGAGATCTAGCTATAGATAAAGGGTAATGTTGCAAGGTGAAGAGCCTATTTTTAAAGAATTCAACCAAGGATAATGAGAAGGAAGAGCAAGCACCTATGTTTACTCCATCTCTTTCACCTTATCGTCAAAGTTTGAATCAGAAGAAAAGAGGAGAAAAAAAATTTGAGAAGTTCTTAGACATTCTCAATGAAATGCACATCAATATTCTTTGGTGGATGCATTGAGGCAAATTCCCAATCACACTAAATTTTTGAAAAATGCTCTTTCTAAGAAGAGTAAATTTAAAGAATTAATTTTTTTTTTCATTGTCTGAAGAGTGTAGTGCAGTTATTAATAGTAGAATCTCGAGGAAGGAAGGAGATCCCGGAGCTTTTACCATCCCAGTTTCGATTAGAGGTAAATATCTAGGGAGAGCTCTATCTGATCTTGGATCTAGTATTAACCTGATGCCCTTGTCTATATAAGGCATTTAGCATTGGTGAACTGGGCCTACCATGGTCACACTCCAACTCGCGAATAGATCCGTTAAATATCCTGAAGGAAATATTGAAGATATATTATTTCAAGTAGACAAGTTTATATTTCCTGTAGAATTCATAGTCTTAGATTATGAGGCTGATGGGGATGTTCTCATCATTCTAGGACGCCTATTTTGAAAATAGGAAGAACTTTGGTGGATGTTTAAGAAGGGACTATCATAATGAGAATGAATGATCAGCCACTGCGATTTAATATTTTTAATTCCTTGAAGTACCTTGCTGAGTTTGAGAGTTGTTCAAAGTTAAGTTTAGTTGAAGATAAAGTAGAAGAAGTCATTAGAAGATGAAATGACTCAATGTTCTTCGCATTGAGATGATGTAGAAGCATTGTCCGTCACAATCGAAGAAGAGGAGAAATTAGAAAGTTGTGAAATGCTTTCTAGTTTCAGTCATTTTGATGCATTAAGTTTGGGGGAGAGGAAAAGTCTTCCAATGAAGCCATCCATTTTAGAGCCACCTACTCTAGAGTTAAAGCCACCCTCTAAGCATTTGAAGTATGCTTACTTGAGAGAGAAGAAAACTCTTCCAATCATCATATCCTCTGCTTTAGAACCTAAAAATGAGAAGTTGTTGCTATACCAATTGCAACACCATAAGAAAGTAATAGGATGGACACTTATAGATATTGAAGGCATTAGCCCATCTTTCTGCATGCACAAGATTAGTTGGAAGACGGGGTAGGAAGGTCAGTATAGTCATAAGAAGGAAGTTGTGAAGAAAAAAGATATAAAGCGGAAGTCATCTATCTAGCCGCATATAGCAATTGAGTTAGCGATGTCCAATGTGTACCTAAGAAAGGTGGTATGACGGTTGTTCGAAATGAGAATATAAATCGATCCCTACTAGGATAGTCACTGGATGTCGAGTGTGTATGAATTACAGGAAATTGAACAAGGCCATCAAGAAAGACCACTATCCTCTACAATATATCAATCAAATGTTAGATCGCATTGCTAGTCAAGAATATTATTATTTTCTTAACGAGTACTCAGGGTATAATCAATTCTGATAGATCCTACGGATCATGAGAAGACAACTTTCACCTGTCCTTATGGAATATTTACTTTTACGAGAATGTCCTTTTTCTTGTGTAATACTCCACCCAAATACGTATGATGACAATATTTTCAGTCATGATAGAGAATATTATGGAAGTATTTATGGACGACTTCAGAGTCTTTGGGAATTCTTTTCGTAACGCCCCACATTTTTTTGGTTTATTTGTGGGTATTGGATCTTGAACTTTGATTTTTTGGTAAACATTTTGGTTGGTTAGGAGTTTAAGCTCAAAATTTTTATTACTTATTAGGATCATTTGTAACTTAAAAGGAGGAATATTTTTTGGAGTGAAATTTATAAAGGGAGACGTTGGGCTAGACAACGTTGGTATAGTAAATTTAACTAAATTATTGTCATAAGTGAGGATTAACTAATAATCTATGTGTATTTTAAGGGATGTTTGAGCAATTGAGCGGTGGACGACTAACTAGTTACACTCATTTAGATGATCGCGTTTTAAAGCTTTTGGCTCGTTGATTTTTGGGATTGTTCGATTCTGTCACACTCTAGGTAAGGGCTTTCCTCTAGGAGTTGTGTTGTTCTCATACTAAAAAACTTAATTGCTTAGTTGCTTGATATGTATGTTGAATATAATTTTTCCATGATATTAATGACTTGAAAAACATGTTAGTGGATAGGAATATGGTATCCTAATTTGTATTGTGATATTCTAAACTCATGTGTTATGATGGCATGTACTGAATTTATCGTTTGATGCTTTAGCCCATTATATATTGTTTAGGCCTTGTCTATACATTAATATGCCAAAATGTTGTTAGTACCATGCTAGGTTATTGTATGTAGTCTTTGTATGTGTTTTGCCTATGAGGATAGGTTGAGTATGTAGTGGAGTCTGGGTTCATTCTTAGCACTATCTTTAGGTTGTCATTATCTAGAGGCTAGGAGGGCCAGAGTCACCCCCATGATCGCCTAGTTTCAAGCAACAGTAAACCGGGAACCATGATCGGGGTGGAAGCCTATCTCCAACAAGAGTAAAATGGGTGTGCCTAGGCTGTAGCATGGTGAAAACCACCAGGACGAGTCCCATATGGTGTATCTATTATTTTTGCACGTGTAGACTTGGATTGTTAATCAGAGAGTAATCCTTCTACTGACACAGTGTATATATGCGTGCAACATGTATAGAGACATACTGGGTTTTAGGGCTGGTCACTGTTCGGTTCGGTCTGGTTTTTTGACAAACCAAGAACTAAACCAATAGTTGCGGTTCATGCAACATACAAAAAGTTTATATCGAAGGAAAGTCGGTTGTGATTTTTGAACCGAACCCAGAACCTTCCGTTCGGTTCTAAATCAATTTGTTTTTTATAATCTGTTCACGCATTCTGTAACTTTCTACCATTTTTTTCCTAATTTATAAAAATATTTGATAGAAAAGACAAAAGCTCAAATATACTAAACAACAAGCTTGCTTAATCTGTAGGTTCCTTAAATTTTGTACACAATTTATCAAAAAAAAAAAAAAAAAAAGACTTGTTTCATCTATGTTTAAATAAAACACTTCAAAATCAAATGGATAGAGGGTTGAAGAGAAAAAAAGCATATAAATGAGAGAGACAACCTGAGGGCTGATGCTAAGATGAGTTGAAAGTTTGATGAATGGAGGCTAGAGAGAAAACAACGAATTAGAAGGAGGGGGTTGCTGCAACTTTTTGTTTTCTTCAATTTTGTTGTCTATTAATAATTAGGTTTAGGGTTAATGAATTGGTAAAACAAAAATGGGTTGTGTTGTAATGTGGGGTGGGCCTTTTTTTTTAATGTTGGAAATTAGAATAGAATCCAGCAAGTCAAAATCGGTTTGGTTTCTTTGGATTTTCACTTATTAAAACCACGAACCGAATCGATATTAGGTTTATATAAAACCAAACTGTTGGTTTACATTTATAAGGAAAAACTGAACCAAATCGACCTGTTCAGTTTAGTTCGTCGGTTTGGACTAATTTTTTAGCATTCCTACCGGCTTAGGATGAGAGCTCCTTACATCCTCGTACTGTTTGCATGCTTTCCTTGGGTAGTTAAGACAAGGTTTAGCCCCCTAAGATTGATGATGTAGTTTCTGAGGATTGAGCTAAGGGTCTGGAACCCAAATGACGAGATTGATCTATGATTTAGTTATATGGCAAAGTTCCTAATGATTCTAGATCGGCTGCGTGTTACGAGTTTTGTTATCCTGATAATTGAAAGAACGTGGAAGTGTTGTTGATGTTTGGATTGTTGTAACTATTTGGTGTTATGTTGAGTATTGCACGTCTAGTCGCTCGGTTATCAGTTATTATAGTATGTTGGACCTTTAAGCGAGTTCTTACTGGGTATTTCCAATACTCACAATTTCTTTGAAACAATGTTTCAGGTACATGACCACGCTAGATGGGTGAACTGAGAAGGCTGAAGGAAGGCCATGAACTTGGCTCATTGTCGTGTTTAATAATATTTCCGTAATTTTTTTATTTGCAAACCAAATGTGTTGATAGGGATCTCGAAATTTTTTAAGTTTTGAAAAATTCTCATTTTACAATGGTTTTATTTAAGGTTGTTTTTTATTTGTAATTAAAAGTATTACTTAGGATGCATGTGTTGCAAAAAATTTCTATTGATAGTTTTAATCAATTCTTATGACATGCATAAGTAGAGACTCGGTTAAGATTCATTTTAAGTCGGGTTTTTATAGTTTGTACCAGAGCTCATAGTCATAGATTATGTAGACTGGCTTAACATAAGTCAATAAGTTCATGGTCCTCAACACTCAGCTCGACATCAGGTATGTGTTGGAAGTTACCTTAAGTTCATATTTGTAACACTTGTTAACTAGCATGAATACATGTGGTTTTGGGTTAGTTCTACTTGTGGATGTAAGTTGACTTGCTACAGGTGAAACAAGACAGTAGGACGGAGCGATGCAATATCCGTAGTTGAGCCTTGGTTAACTTGGAGACTGGCAGTAGAAGCTGAACAGCAGCACCCAATGAAAGCCAGTCGTCGTTCAGTGGGACACCCTTTGCAGCAGCTCAAGCGCAGAAGAAAAGAGACACCCCACGCCCCCCTGTTACGAGTAAGAGCAAATGCTGGAATTATGGCGGCCATTAGAGACATAGTTAGTGGCATGTTCAAGTAGCATGCAGCCAATGTTTAGGTCTAGTTAGATAATTTTACTCAAAGATATCAGAGGGCTCCACCTGCGCCACCCTCGCCCGTTAGACCAGAGGTTACAGTAAGAAACCCAGAGGTTTTGGTTTTAGTAGCTCCACCCGATGGCAATCAAAATACCAAAATTGAAGGAAAATACATTAACACCTTTAGGAAATGAGATCTTCCTACCTTTGTTGCAACAAAGGATGATCTGGTGGAGGCAGATGAGTGATTGATCAAGATTAAGGACATATTCAAGAACATGAACTACCCCGACGTCTAGCGTTCTTGTTATGCAGTCTTTATGCTAAAGGAATCTGCTAAATGGTGGTAGAAGAGTATCCAGGGAGTTAGACCAGCTGGGTCAACCGCATCCATTTGGAGCGAGTTTAGAGATGTATTTTTAAAGAAATACTATTATATAGGAGCTAGGCAGGAGATGATTACAAAGTTCGTGAATCAGAAGCAAGGCACCAGACCAGTTGATGAATATGAGAGAGAATTCACTGTCTATAGACAATTTGCGGAAAGACTGATTCCTGATGACATTAGCAAGGCTGAATGTTTTGTGATAAGACTACGTAGTGAGATTCAACAAGATGTGAAGGCCCATAAGTAGCAAACGTATGAAGACACTTTTGAGTTAGTCAATATCTACAATGAAAATTTTCACAGTGTAAATTTGTTTTCAACATGTAATTCTAAAATCCTTTTTTCAAAATGTTTTTCCCGAGACTCGAGATGAAGGTCCTCGAGAGAGCCGTTCCTACCAACGAATTTTCAAAACTTTCCCGTGACGCCCATTCGTAAGCTAGAACGGGCCCGACACGTTCAGTTTGTGGCTTAACAAAGTACGATAGTGATAGTTGGTATCAAAGCCAAAACGGTTCTAAGAAAGTTTCTTGCTCAATTATGCATGCTAACAAGCAACTCGGTAAGTCGCAATCCGACTGACTGGTCGAGATAGAAGAGCATTTACTCTACCTAGTGGAAGTCCATAATAACATTCGATTCTTGGAATTTCGAGTAAGGGAGATTGAGGCCAAGATGAATCAGATTGACGTGGTAGCTAGCCGTGTGGACGGAATGTCGGTTCAAAAGTTTAGGCTGAGGGTCGAGACCCTAGAGGAGAAAGTTTCTCGCCCAACCGCCATCAAGCGAGGGGATAGTTCTACGGGCTCTTATGCCCAGATGGAGGAGTGTGTCGATGTCCTGGACAACTCCCAAAAGACGATAATTCAAATGGTCAGTGACCTTTCGAAGGAAGTAAAAGTTATGTTTGACCTCCTGAAAGCTCAAATAGAAGACCTAAGCAATAAGCTAAACCTCACCATGAAACCGGTGGGGAATCATGGCCAGAATTAAGGCACAATGCAGTTGAACAAGTTTAAGGTCCCGAAACCGAAACCCTTCTGCAGCACTTGCGAAGCCAAGACGCTAGAAAACTTTCTATTCGATTTAGAACAATACTTCTGAGCCATGAACATGTCATCCAACGAATCTAAAATTACGCTAGCAACCATGCATCTAGTTGATGATGACAAACTTTGATGGACATCTAGGTTTATGGACATCGAACAGGGTAGGTGTACCATTGAATCATGGGAAAAATTAAAGCAAGAACTTAGATCTCAATTTTTCTCTGAAAATGTTGAAATCTTGGCAAGGCGCAATCGGAGAGAGTTGAAACAGATTGACATCAGCATTCGAGATTATGTCAAACAGTTCTCAGCATTATGTTTCACATACGCGTTATGTCTGAGAAAGACAAAGTTTTCTGTTTTGTAGAAGGCTTGAAACAGTGGGCAAAATCGAAGCTATACGAACAGAGAGTACAAGACCTTGCAAGTGCCTATGTAGTGGCAGAATGATTGTACGACCTGAATGTCGACACATCTCAAGATGAAAGGAAAAATCCGAGTTCCTCAAACAACATGAAAGGTACCACTCGCTCCACCTCGCCCAAAAGCGGTGGGGGAGATAAACCAAACGGAGGAGACTGAAGAGCCTTCTAGCAGAGGGGAAGATACTAAGGGCGAGGGTCATACCAAAACCGACCCATAAGCTGCATCATATCCAAGAGGGCACATCAGACATTTGAATGCCCAAAAAGGGCGGCCCTCTAGGCCTTTCAAGCCATGTCCGACACTAACATTGAGACAACAACTGAACCTACCGAGTCGAGTATGCCACAAAAAGAAGAAGACAACAACCCTCGCATGAGGGCTTGAAATTTCTATCTGCAATACAAAACAAAATAGGCCAATTTGAAGAGCCTTTAGAACGAGGGCTCATGAAGGTCGATGCATGGGTTAACCAAAAGTCGACCAAGAGTACCATGGTCGACTCAGAAGCTGCCCATAACTTTATAACTAAAAGCGAAGCGTGTCGACTAAGCCTACCATGAGATCGAGATACTAGGAAGATGAAAGTAGTTAATTCGATTGTGTTGCCCATCATAGGTGTGGCTAGAAGGGTGGCGTTAAAGATTGGATATTGGGAAGGACAGGTAGACTTCGTGATTGTCTAGATGGACAACGTTGATATTGTCCTAGGGATGAAGTTCCTTCTAGAACACAAAGTCATCCTGATGCCTCTTTCCAAATGCTTGGTCATCACTGCAACAAGCCTTACTTTGTCCAAGCCGTCATCAAACAACCGAACGATATAAACAAAGGCTTTACCTCCGCGTAGGGGAATTGATCATGAAATCGAACTGCTCTAGAGACTAAATATCCCGCCAAAAATGCTTTTAGAAAGGCCCCTCCTGAATTGGCATGGCTTCGAGAACAACTGGATGAACTTTTAAGTACATGGTTCATTCGGCCTACTAGGGCCCCCTTCGGGGCCCCAGTCATATTCCAGAAAAAGAAAGATGCCAGCCTTCGCCTATGTATCGACTATCGCGCTCTTAACAAAATCAGTGTCCGCAATAAATACCCTTTATCGATCATAACTGACTTATTTGATCGTCTTCATGATATGAAATACTTTTAAAAACTAGACTTGTGATCGAGATACTACCACGTTCGTATTTTAGAAGGGATGAACCAAAGACCACTTGTGTGACCGGATATAGGGAAATCGAGTTCCTCGTAATATTGTTCGGTCTCACAAATGCCCCAACTACTTTCTGCAGTCTGATGAACCAAGTGTTCAACGAATATCTTGACAAGTTTGTGGTAATGTACCTCGACGATATTGTAGTCTATAGCTCAACCATGGAGGAACATCAAATACACCTACAACTTGTCTTCGAGAAGTTGAAGAGGAACCAGTTATACGTAAAGAGAGAAAAGCTCGTTTTCCCAAAAATGCATAAAAGTTTTTAGGCATGTGATCGAATATGGAAAGATAGTCATGAAGGATGGAAAGGTCAAGGCCATACGCGATTGGAAAGTACCAACCTGTGTTACAAAAGTTACGTTCCTTCCTTGGATTACCCAACTATTATAGGCGATTCGTTGAAGGATTCTCAAGGCTGACTAGACCTCTGACCGATCTCTTAAAGAAAGGACTGAAATGGAACTGGACTCTAGAATGTCAAGCGGCTATTGAAGATTTGAAGAAGGCCATGATGGAAGGACCGGTACTCAGAATTTTCGATGTCACCGAACCTTTCAAGGTCAAAAGTGATGCCTTTGATTTTTCTTTAGGTGGCGTTCTCCTTTAAAAAGGCCACCCAATCGGTTACGAAAGTAGAAAACTAAATGATGCAGAAAAGAGGTATGTCACCTCCGAGAAAGAAATGTTAGCCGTGGTCCACTGTCTAAGAGCCTGGAGACAATATGATATGAATCCAACAAGCACCTTATTGTATTCTCATGAAGGAGCAAGTACAAGAAGCAAGAACAAGAAGATTCTA
>JBBMEG010054814.1:0-15887 GCA_037832605.1 Cyclanthera cordifolia
ATCTTCCTCATTTTAGCTTCAATTTGAACGATTCAAAATGCGTTGGAATCGTCTCTTCATTCTCTACATAATAAACCTTTCAAAACTCCAAAATATCAGTAAAAAAAATTCGAGTTTGTTATCATCAAAATATTAATTAATTAATTTGAGATAATAACCAAAAAGCCAACACAAGCATTAATCAAAAGTCTATGAAAATCACAACAAACGAATGGAAAATATCCCAACTCCCGAGTAATCGAGTCACCTGGTCCGATGACCCTGAGATAGCTCTCGAGGAGGGGCCTCCCTGGCCAATGCCATGAGACTTGGAAAGCCACTACCCGAACTCTCCCATGTACGACAGAGTGCATAGGGGCAAGGGTTAACCACTGGAGTCGCCCAGGCTATCCTGGGTCCCTCCGGCACGGTGGAGTCAATTCGAACACATCAGTACCACCCACGGTGTCGAGTCGAGAGCGATCGAACCTGCTAGTGCGGCACTCACTTAAGCCTAAGCAAATTCGGCTTCATGCTGCCTAGCAAGTTCCCTCTCCAACTCTTGCGATGAGGGATTACCGACTAATGTCTGATTCCCACTAACACACCTTGTACGTCTTAGACCACTCAGCTAGGTTACACGTATGGACGATCAGGTTCCCAGGCGATGCCAAGTTCCTGAGTGCAGATTATCGACCCTATGATCAGTCTCACCACACTTCGGGTCGATGTAGCGATCACCGCCCTAATAACGTGTGAAGCCTCTTACAACAGTAACCTATATCCGTCAAGTAACGTTGGTTGCGTCCAGCCCTACACCCCTATGGGTGACCCTCTGACGTGTCACGCAAACAATAGACCCTATGGTCTACTGCAATCACCCTATGACGGGGAGGAGACGTGCCTAGACCGCATGGCCGACAAGCTCACTCCATCAAGGAAAGTGACTGAGCAAGCAACAACCAATTTCTAAACTAGACAATTATGAAGAAGACATGATAACTTTCCTAAAGTGTTTCCATACATTATCGATGATGTATTACGAACAACAACAACATATAATACATATTCTAGCCTACCAGATCATAGACCACATGCTTTCAAAGTCAATAAAGAAATATCGAACAACAAACAGCACATAATCAATATTCTAGCCTACCAGATCACAAACCACATGCTTTCAAAGTCAATAAGAAAATATCAAACAACAAATAACACATAATCCATATTCTAGCCTACCAGATCACATACTACATGCTTTCAAAGTCAATAAGAAAATATCGGGCAATAAAGTTGTAACAACCCAACCAAGCAAGACTACAACTACTTATACACCCTGTTAGGGCCCCTTACACTAGGTTTAAAAGAACCGACTAGTACGAGGCTTGAGCCACAATAATTGTTCTAGCTAAGCCCCCGAACCTACAATTAAACAAAAAAAAAGAAGTAAGCATTTAAGAGAATCCAAAACAACACCAACGTATACTTAAAAGGTGAAAAGTGTGCCAACAATAGCTTACATAACGCGAACAAACTAGCCGAGAGGCTAACCCGAAGCTTACTAGCCTAGAATCCAACCAAGCAACTCCATAAAAAGCCTTCACAGACTATCGACCAACCCTTCAATCAAACCTAGCCGGCCAACGCTTCAATCCCCACACAGAACTCACCGAGCTCTCTCAAGCATTTTGTCAAACACCTTACTAGCAAGACCAAACCACGAAGCAACTTGCTAAATCCCAAACTCAAACCTTCCACGAGATTTCCAACCAAGTCTCAACTTGAACAAACCCAACCACTAGCCAAACTAAGATTGCTAACGAAAGCTCACCATAAACAAAATTTGTTTGAAACGAAGAAAGCCAAAGTTGCTAGCTCATCGAGAACAACCAAAAGTTCAGCCAAGCTCTACGTTCTTTGGCTTGAAATCGAAAACCCGCAGCTACAACCCAAATACAAATCTAACGAACTCCTTTTAACAAACTTTGGCAGCCCTTGCCAATTTCACCAATGATATCGGAGGAGCAGCGAGGAGAGAGAGACTGTGATGGAGAGAGAGATAGAGACGACGACAAGAGGAAGCTTGATTGGTGCGAGGAGGAAGGACGGCGGCTTCAGCGTGATTCGCAACCGGGGGCGGCATAACCGCGCCACCCTCTGCGGTTCCGATGAAGGGTGGGTTTCGCGAAAAAGGGAAAGAAAATAGACGAAAGAGAGAGGAAGAAATCGAGGGAGACGGGTGAGAGCGAGAGGTCTACGACGGGGGGAGAGGGACGCGGTGAGGTGGAGCGGCCGTGAGAGAGAGCAGTCGCGAAGAGAGAAAATCGAGGGGGAGGGGAGGTGTTTAACCAAAGTTAGGGATTTTTGGCTATTTGCAAAATAGCTCCTCAAATCAAACTAATCCACTAAAATAACCTCAAATCATTTACAAATTGTTGGTAGTAGAGTTGGTAAGATAGGTAACTTTCACAAGAAACCTTGGTTTGATTCTTAGTTGCGACATAAATTAACTTCTTTTTTTTTTCATTAATTTCTTTCTCAACTAAGCCTTTGTAATGTGGTTTATCACAATACTCCCCCTTAAAAGGCTTTCGTCCTTGAAAGCTAACAAAGCTCGAACAACCCAAGGAACTTAAAAACACATCCTACTTCCATTCAAGTTGCTCTAACTATGCAACCTTTCAAGGCACCTTCACTGAACTAACTTGCTAACTAAGCAAACCACTTCAAATGCACTCAACAATTTTCACACTCTTCGAGGCATTTCAATGAAGAACACTTAACCACAAGATATCCAACAACACTCTTGAGAAGAAACTGCACAGTTTCGAAGCAAACAACCTACGCAACCTTTAATATCAAACCTTAACACGTAGCCCTTAAAGTAATTCCATTGAAGTCTTCAACTACTAAGAAGAACAAGCACCACTGAGACTCAAACGAACTTTGAATTCCACAGAACTCCACCCAGTGGGTCTGCATTTAACTTGAGAAAACAAAACAGCACCTAGAGATGTTTCATGCTCAACAATTAGCAAACGGCAACAGTCTTTAAACCATAAGGTTGAAACTTGAAGCCAACTTGGAAAGGATAACTGACACTAGGATCACTAGGTTGGCTCCTAATAACAAGCTCTGACGTTGTCAACCACACCACAGGCGTCCTACCGAGAATAAAACTTAGCCAACTTTACTTCTGCAAGCAAGCTCAACGCATAAACAACAGGGTTAAGCCCAAGACTAACTTCCAAAACTCAAGAAGGGTTCCAAGGAAGCTTGAAGACCGAACAACAACTTCAGCAAAAGAATTCTTACTTCAAAAGATGGAATAAAGCTCTCCAAAGCTTGGCCACTCTTAAACTTGCTCAAAGAGAAGCTCCACCAGCCAACTATCATCTATGTTTCACACCTCATGTCTGGCACCCCTTGAACGCAGCTTAAGGCCCTATAGTCGAAAATGTTGCGTGCCAAAGCACTTAGCCAAAGGTCACTATGTAACACATGGCCAATGCCCTTACAGAACCAAGGACCAAACATGAGTGAGAAGTAACGGTAGAAGACATTGGTTCTTTAACCAGGAGAATTTTCATGGGAGCAACTAAGAAGTATTTCCAAAACTCAAATTCTTCCTTAACACAAACTACAACTTTGAACCTTAACAAGAGATCCTTCAATACTGCCAACCGCTTCCTCCACAAATATGGTAAAGCTCACTTGCTTCAACAAACTCTTGGCTAACTAACAGTCAGACTTCAACGATCACTTTCGGAACACTAGAAGAAACCTTCAGTTGGTCCCTACCGAACCAAACAGTCAAAACCAAAATCAATGATTATTTTCAAGAAAACTAGGAGAGACCTACGACTCCTTCTTGACCAAACAGTCAACTCCCATCTAAAGTTAAGTGCATATATAACTTCAAAAAAGAAACGTGCATATATATTTTAAATTAATTTGATAGGTACGATTTCTTATATATTATTTATTGTATTGCCCTCTTTTATGATATAAATAATGCAATTGTTATGCAAATTTATGTATATTAAGTTATTTTCAAAATTTTATTTGTAGAACATGATATATTTATGTTCTCTCTTTAAAATTTCCAATATATATTCTTATTTTATCATTTTGGATTGCGTTTAATCATGTTGGATTGTGTTTAAGTTAGAGAATTAAAATTTGATTATTTTGTTAATGAAATTTGCGATATATTCCAATTATGTTTTCCTTACATTAATTGTTATTATTTTTGTATTATTTTATAATTTAATATACTACCTAAAGTAAAAAAATCTTTGAAACTGAGGGATATTTTATTTGTTGGAAGATAGTATAAATGTCAATTAGATACAAAATTTGCTTATTTTAAAATTTTAAACCAATAGCAATGAGAGAAGTAACTCTCCTTATCTTATAAATGGTAAGATAATTTTTCATTTTCTAATTTGGGATAAGATATATATTTCTTAACACGCTCCTCAAGATGATACCTGTTTGGGTCATCAAACACTCATTTGAGTTTATGAGCTTTGATAGAGTAGCTTGTTGATACCGAAAAATGGTCAACCGGATCAACGATAAATATTTGTTTTACTGGGAACGAGAAGCCTGGAAAAAAAATAAAATTAGGCACGGTGTGGTGTGAGTCACAGAGCCTCTGATACCTAAGTCAAAGAAGTGTTTTAGAGTGCAATTTAGAGAATTTGCTTTGGAACTTAGAACAGCTTACAAGAGTGTTTGCGTAGTTCTGCTTAATGGTCTGACAATTTATAGCAGCCAAACTTGTACCGCTGCAGCTCACTTAATGACGCTTAATGTTCAACCGATTGAAACATCAACCATTAAGCCGGGGATGAATACCGTCGTAGAATATGACTGTTACCCCTTAGAGGTGTAACGATCTTGTCTTCAAGGTTACTTGGACTCGGCCAACCTTTGAAGGTTTTCACCTTCATAGCCGACCCTCTGAAGGAGTGGGCCTTTTCGGTATAACTCCAGGACGTTACGCCTGATAGGTGCAACGTTCCTAAATGTTACTTTGACTTGGTCAACTCGTCCACAGGAGAGTCCTAAGCTCCAGGACCGACCATCTTGAGGTTGGCTCACTCGACCGATCTCTTTTAAGGTCGACTTTGGTTTCGGTCAACCTTGAGAGTCCTCACCTCCACGGCTCGCTCCTAAAGGGGGGGGGGGTTCTTGTTATCAGCGGATCCAGTTATCACTTGGACTTGTTGACTCCTTGGGGAAAGTCTTGACCTCCATGGCCGACCCTCGGGGATCGAAGCCTACTTTGGCCGACCTCTAGGAGGGCCAGACTTGGTTTGGCTGACCCCTGGGAGGTGTTGACCTCATTTGCCGATCCCTAGAGCATTGGATTGGGCTTGACAGACCCCCTCATGGACCTTTAGGGGTCTCGACCTACTTTTGCCGATCCTTTGAGAGTCAATGCCTGTTTTGACCAACCCTTGGGAGGGGGGGGGGGCGTAGTGGAGTTGGTTAACCCCCGGGGGGTAAAGGCGTCAATGACTAACCCCTGAAGGTCTCGATTTCCTTTGGTTCCCGGGGGGGGGGGGTAGAGTGGACTTGGCTGACCCCCGGGGGTCTCGCCCTCCTTTGGAAAATCTTCGAAGGTGTCGGAATGGGCTTGGGGCGGGATTTTCTTATTTTAATAAATGTTTGATTTAATGAGAGGATATTTATGTCTTTTGCTTATAAAGAGCTATTCTATTTAAATTAGGTGGATTAGTTTTGTACAAAATTTTAGATATTAATACCTTCCTAAACATTTTCTCTATCTAGACCAATCACGCAAAAAACCTATAATTGATTTTTTTTTTTTTTTAACCAATGGAAAGTTGTTAGGGACTTGGAAAAAAACGAATGAATGTAAAATACTTTTTAATATTTACAAAAATTATAAGCGAATAGTTGCAAGGGTTACAATTTTTTTTTATTCAACAAGATTGAAAATGGGAGATTCAATCGAAGTTATAATTGTACAAGCTGTCGTTGCTTCAAACATTATAAAGGATTTTCAATCACCAATATATATAATAGTTAAAGAAAAAGAATTAATGTTTAAACACAAACAGTTTTTTTTTTACAGAAAACAATACAAAAGGTTGAAATGTAATGAGTTTATTTTATTAATTATAATTTATAATAATATGATAAAAATTTAATGGTTTTAGAATTAATTTTTTCTTTTACACGATAAAATATATTGTTTACACTTAACTTCCTCTTCATTTGTCCCCGCACTTGGCTGGTGACTTGACTTCTAAAGATATGTTCCCTCAATATCACAGGTTCGGGACTTATCTGTGACGTTAATTTGTAGTCTTCACGTCATGATTCGATCGTGAAAATCATTATTTGGCTCGCAATTTATTTGAAAGCAGCAATACAATATCATTCAATGAAAGAATAAAAAAGTTGTAGATTCATTTATTCAAATTTACATTTTATTTGATTTTTTGGTGTTTTTATGAATAAATATACGTATCTAGATTATGTATTTTATTCCTAATTTTGACTATTGTTAAGGAATGAATGTCTAATTGTATAATATTTAGTCAAGAGAATGAGTAGGATTAATTTATATATAAAAACTTACTTTAGTATTACTCAAAAAAATTTATTTATGCAATATTACAAATACTATGAATGGGTAAAAAAAAGTTTCTTTTTTTTTTGGTTTTAGAAGAAAAAGAAGTTTATATTAGAAAACAAAATCTCAAAATTTTAAAAATTAATTAAATAGTTAATATTCATGATTCCAAAAATATTCAACAAAAATAAAAAATATTGAAAAATTGAAATTCCCAAAGCAGTATATTAATTAATTAGTTTGCATTCACAATATTAATCAAGCTTATTAAGCTTTCATTTTTTTTATTTCTCTTTTCTTCCTTCTTTTAATTCAATATACTTATTAACATGGTTAAGATTATCTTGTTAAGGTCATGAAACTCTACACATAAAGGGTAAACGAAAATGTAAGTTTGAACAAGTATGGAGAAACTTACTTGAATGATTCTCACAGAGAAATGATGTTCTCATAATCCTTAAACATTTTTACTGCAACTCAACTTGGAACAACTTGAACTTAAAACTGCATAAATTTGACTTCTTACGATTGAACCACCGAAAAAGAAAGGTGCACCTTTGTTTTCAATGGCTTAATCAGTGGGACTTCATAGTTTTGCACCTTTAACTCTAGAGTTATTAGAATTAAACCTTCGAAGAATAAGATGCAGCTTCATTTTCTTTCTCTCTAAATTTTTAAAATCTTGAATTTGCTGAGATTTTCTCTTTAAAAACAACATACTTATTTTAGTGCAACTCTTGCTTCACACTTAAAACCAAAGTCCATTTTTTACACTTATTAACTAAAGATCAAATACCAGTTTGTCTAAACTAAAAATTGTCCAAATGCACTATATGAAACTTAAAAGGAAAAAGCCGTGTAGCTATTTAAATTTGAACTGCAGTTTATCTTAAAAGCCTAGAGACAAAGCCTAGCATTTAGAAGTAGCTATTTGGTGGCTTGCATGTAAAGACATTTTAATTGCTTTCTTGTAGGTCTTAAACTGAGTAAGCTTCCATTTTTTATTTCTCTTTTCTTCCTTACTATAATTCAATATACTTATTAACATGTGTAAGCTTATCTTGTTAAGGTCATGAATTTCCACACATAAAGGGTAAATAGAAAAGAAAATTTGACCAAAGTATGGAGATACTTACTTTATGATTCTCAAAGAGAAATGTAAGTTCTCATAATCCTTAAAAAAAAATTTGTCTCGTTTGAATTTTAGCTTATAGTTTTTTAGTTACTGACTCCAATTTCTAAATGTTTTATGTATAAACAAATCCAGGCAAACAAAGAATATATGCTCAAAAGAAATAGCAAAGAGTAAAAGGAAAAAGCGAGATGACTGAATAGTGGTTTGCTGAAATCAAGGTATACATCCACATCAAAAGGTTAGACGTGCATTCTTTCTTTCTTTTTTTTTGTTCATATATTTGAGTTTTAGAATTCACTCAAAAACACTTCAAAAGCATCTACGATTCCTTAATCCATTTTTTTGAACATAATAAGCCTTTGAAACTCACTTTATCTCATATTATAAATGTGAATGAATACTTTAGCTTCAATCTATTGGATTAAACTAGTTGTGATCTGCATAACTTTTGTTTCTTGGATAATTTTTTGAGTAGTTAAGAAATTGATGTGTATGATTAAAATTGTTTGAGATAATTATTTTTTATTACAGTGTTCTATTGAGCTGCACTTATATTGACTTAAAACGGTATGCATAACTGTTTTGGAAAAATATATTCTCTTTTTACATTGCTAAAGTCATTATCTTGTTAGAAATAAACTCAAAACTTGTTAGTTTCAGTTTATTGCCCCGAGTGTTTTTCGTGTACCTTTGAATGTTGTATGATGAGTCGTTTCGCTTTAGGTTATCAAAGCATATAGACATCTCGATTTAGCTTGTTTATGTTGCACAACCAAAAACTTAAAGCTCGTTGGTGGTCTTAGTTTAATAGTTCATTTCATCTTGTCATTCGATAGGATTGAAGCAAGTCCGCTTACATACTATTCAAAAATATTTACCAACTATTGAATTATGAATTCAGCCCCAACATACCATGCAACCTTGACATGTTATCCCCTATAGGCATTGAACTGCTTCTAACAATGAAGAGTCACACACCGATCTTTTTAGCATGCTTTGTCCTCACTTATATGCACCTACGAAAATTTTGTACAAGGTCTACCCAACTATGAATAACTTGAACTTAAAATTGCATAACATTTGAATTCTTACATTTAGCCACCGAAAATGAAGGTGTACCTTCGTTTTCAAGGGCTTAATTAGTGGAACTTCATAGTTTAGCACCTTGAACTCTAGAGTTCTTAGAATTAAACCTTCAAAGAATAAGATGCAACTTCCTTTCCTTCCTCTTTAAATTTTAAAAATCTTCGATTTTCGAGGTTTCCCTTTGCAAAACCACAAAATAATTTTACTACGACTCTTGTTGAACACGTAAAACCAAAGTCTATTTTTCCCACTTATTAACTAAAGCTCAAATACTAGTTTTTAAAACAAAAAAGTGTCCAAATGTACTATATGAAACTTAAAAGGAAAAAGCCTAGTAGCTGATTAAATTTAAGCTGCAGTTTATCTAAAAATCCTTGAGACCAAGCCTAGCATTTAGAAGATTTTGTCCATTAGCTTGCATGTTAGACTTTTGACATTTTATTTTCCTTCTAGTAGGTCTTAAACTTAGTAAGTTTCCATTTTTTATTTCTCTTTTCTTCCTTCTTTTAATTCAATATACTTATTAACATGTGTAAGATTATCTTATAGAAGTCATGAAACTCAACAGATAAAGGGTAAATAGAAAAGAAAATTAGAACAAGTATGGAAATACTTACTTGAACGATTCTCACATCACAGAGAAATGTAAGTTCTCATAATGCTTAAACAGTTTTTTTTTTTTGTCTTGTTTGAATTTTAGCTTTTAGTTGTTTAGTTACCAGACTCCAATTTATAAATCTTTTATGTATAAACCAAACCAAGCAAACAAGGTATGGATTCACATCAAGAGGTTAATGCATTCTTTCTTCTTTTTTTTTTGTTCATATATTTGAGTTTTAGAATTCACTCACTAACACTTCAAAAACATCCACGATTCCTGAATCCATTTTTATGAACAGAATATGCCTTTGAAACTCACTTTTCTTTATATCTCATATTATAAATGTGAACGAATACTTTAGCTTCAATCTATTGGATTAAAACAGTTGTGAATTGCATAACTTTTGTTTCTTTGGATAAATTTTTGAGTAGTTAAGAAATTGATGTGAATGATTAAAGTTGTTTGAGATAATTATTTTTTATTACAGCTATTGAGCTGCACTTATCTATATTGACTTAAACCGATATGGATAACTGTTTTGGAAAAATATATTTTCTTTGTACATTGCTATAGTGATATTTTGTTAAAAACAAACTCAAAACTTGTTACTTTCAGTTTAATACCCCAACTATTTTTCCTCTACCTTTGAAGGTTATATGATGAGTCCATTCGCTTTAGGTTATCAAAGCATATAACATCTCGATTTAGCTTGTTCATGTTGAACAACCTAAAACTTAAAGCATGTTGGTGATCTTAGCTTAATAGTTCATTTCATCTTTTCATTCGACAGGATTGATGCTAGTCCGCTTACATATCATTTCAAAACATTTACAAACTATTGAATTCTTAACTCAGCCCCAACATACCATGCGACCTTGACATGTTACCCCCTATAGGCATTGAATTGCTTTAACAGTGAAGAGCAACACACCGATCATTTCAGCATGTTTTGTTCTCACTTATACGCACCTAGGAAATTTTTTTACAAGGTCTACCCAACTTGGAATAACTTGAACTTGAAATTGCATAACATTTGAATTCTTACAATTAAACCACCGAAAAAGAAGGTGCACCTTCGTTTTCAGTGGCTTAATCAGTATAACTTCATAGTTTAGCACCTTGAACTCTAGAGATCTTAGAATTAAACCTTCGAAGTACAAGATGCATCTTCTTTCCTTCCTCTTTAAATTTTAAAAATCTTGGATTTTTTAGGTTTCCCTTTGAAAAACCACAAACTGATTTTACTGCGACTCTTGTTGAACACTTAAAACAAAACTCTATTTTTCACACTTATTAAATTTAGCTCAAATACCAGTTTGTAAAACCAAAAATTGTCCAAATGTACTGTATGAAAATTAAAAGGAAAAAGCCTAGTAGCTAATTAAATTTGCAGTGCAGATTATCTTAAAAGCCTTGAGACCAAGCCTAGCATTTAGAAGATTTTGTCCATTAGCTTGCATGTTAGACTTTTGACATTTTAATTGCCTTCTAATAGGTCTTAAACTGAGTAAGTTTCCATTTTTTATTTCTCTTTTCTTCCTTCTTTTAATTCAATATACTTATTAACATGTGTAAGATTATCTTGTTGAAGTCATGAAACTCTACAGATAAAGGGTAAATAGAAAAGAAAAATAGAACAAGTATGGAGATACTTACTTGAATGATTCTTACAGAGAAATGTAAGTTCTCATAATCCTTAAACTTTTTTTTTCTCGCTTGAATTTTAGCTTCTCGTTGTTAAGTTACCGACTCCAATTTCTAAATATTTTATGTATAAACAAATGCAAGTAAACTAAAAACATGTGCTCAAAAGAAATAACAAAGAGTTAGAGGAAAATGGTAGATGACTGAAGTGAGTATAGTGGTTCGCCAAAACCAAGGTATGTATTCACATCAAGATGTTAGTGCATTATTTCTCTTTTTGTTCATATATGTGAGTTTTATAATTCAATTACAAACAATTCAAAAGCATCAAGATTCTTGAATCCATTTTTCTAAAGAGATTGATCCTTTGAAACTCACTTTTCTTTATATCTCATATTATAAATGTGAACGAATACTTTAGGTTCAATCTATTGGATTAAAACAGTTATGAACTGCATAACTTTTGTTTCTTTGTGATAACGTTTAGAGTAGTTAAGAAATCGACGTGAATGATTAAAGTTGTTTGAGATAATTATTAGATTGTTCTATTGAGCTGCACTTATTTATATTGACTTAAACCGATATGGATAACTGTTTTGGTAAAATATAATCACTTTGTACATTTCTATAGTGATTATTTTATTAGAAATAATCTCAAAACTTGTTAGTTTCAGTTGAATGCCCCGAGTATTTTTCATGTACCTTTGAATGTTGTATGGTTAGTTGATTCGCTTTAGGTTTTCAAAGTATGTAGAGATCTCAATTTAGCTGATTTATATTGGACAAAACAAAACTTAAAGCTTGTTGGTTGTCTTAGCTTAATAGTTCATTTATTCGTGTCATTCGATTGGATTGATGGAAGTTCAATTACATATTATTCTAAAACATTTACCAACTATTAAATTTCGAACTCAGCTCCAACATACCATGCAACCTTGACATGTTACCCCTCATTTGCATTGAAGTGCTTCTAATAGTTAAGAGCCACATACCGATCCTTTCAACATGTTTTGTCCTCACTTATATGTATCTAGGCAAATTTTGTAGAAAGTCAACCCAACTTGGAATAACTTAAACTTAAAACTACATAAGATTTGACTTCTTACGATTGAAACACCGAAAAAGAAGGTGCACCTACGTTTTCAGTTGCTTAAGCAGTGGAACTTCATAGTTTCGCACCTTTAACTCTATAGTTATTAGAATTAAACCTTCGAGAATAAGATGCAGCTTCCTTTCCTTCCTCTTTAAATTTTAAAAAACTTGGATTTACGAGATTTCTCTTTAAAAACAACATACTTATTTTACTGCAACTCTTGCTTTACACTTAAAACCAAAGTCCATTTCTTACACTTATTAACAAAAGCTCAAATACCAGTTTGTCAAAACCAAAAATTGTTCAAATGAACTATATGAAACTTCAAAAGGAAAAAGCCTTGCAGTGAGAGTATGTGAGGCTTGACAACAACAAGGTAGCTCTGCTCACTAGGGTCCCACCATGGGCAATGTTATCCTGATTGTTTTACTCGACAGAATCATAGAACTCTATACGTGTTTTTTTGTCTTTCATATAGACTTTCGACCACGCAGCGTGGTACAGATCGAGCACATGATTATCCGACTTGACATTTAGGAGCTTAAGCCTTTGTACCGTATGAGTTATTATATTGATCATGATGTTTGATCTCGAGTAGAGGATCCTTACTGAGTTTTCATAAACTCGTCATTTCCAGTGTGGATTACCTCAAGTATGATAAATCTGTACCGGGATGGATGCTCGAGTATGATTTGACCATGGACATTGCTGCATCTTTTAAAGTCTTAGTTTAATTATGGTTCTTTGTGTATGACTATTTAAGGCATGTGTTAACTAATGGTATTGGATATTGTTTTGATTATTTAGATTTTACTTGGTATCCTCACATGTTTTAGAGCTTTGAAACTTGAATGCAGTTTCACTTCATTTATTAAAATATTTTGTTTTAATGAACATGTCCATGTCATATGAGTTGTTGAAATTCATGCATTAGGGTAAAGGCCTAGGTTTAGACTAATAGTTTGGGTCGGGTATTTATAGTAGGATTGGGAGGTTTGCCTAAAAAATAATGAAGGTGCATGAACCGTACACACGCAAACAAAAACAATCGCTTGCCAATGAAACCTGTATCCACCTTCTCATGATTGCAAATAGTTATATTATTCTTTATTGTAAAATACCATTTTGGTTCATAAACTTTGATCTTTGTTCCATTTGGACATAGAACTTTCAAAACTCTAATTTTTATTCAATAACTTTAAGCTTTGTTCCATTTTTGTCCTTGAACTTTCAAAAGTCCAGTTTTAGTCTTTATAGTTTCGAAAAAAAACTTAAAGTTAGTCCCTATAGTAAATTTGAAGTCAATATTAATCAAAATTGATTCAATAATGTTAATCATTTTAATACAATCGAAGATAAAATGTGAAGATATCTATATAGTTTACCAAGGAAGATGATATCTTTTAAAGAAAAAGAAACTTTGGAAAGGTTTTCGAAAAAGGGAGAAAGCAGGTGGCACAATTGGTGCAACTTCTATCACGGGCCTCGTGAAAAGGTTTTCGAAAAAGGGAGAAAGAAGATTTGGAAATACGTTTACTCTTTGAAAGACTATATGGAAATACAAGAAGGACCACTTCAACTATATTGCATTCAACATATAACTTGGTCGGAAGGAAGCTTCAAGAAGTCATACCTCCTATAGTACATTTTGACACGTAATTGATGTGACACCCTTGCATATGAAAATGGCGAAGAGTCAACACTTAGAATAAAATGAAGGAAATTATCCTAACATGTAAAAATAACAAAATAACATAAAAGTATGATGATACATGATTGAACTAACATGTGGTTATGTGCAACACACACTGAACAAGCACGACTGTCACACTATGCTCTCTTCATGATTCTATTTATGTGATGATGTTGTTAACTCGCTGGAATGTTGAGGTGATGATGTTGTTTAATATTTGGATGTTATGTTTAGTAGTGCACGTCTAGCTACTCAAGTTGATCTGTTATTTCTAGTATGTTGCACTTCTTTAAGGGAGTTCTTTCTAAATATTTCCAATACTCACCCTTTCTCTAGAACAATGTTTCAAGTACAAGTATCAGCATGGTTGAACTGAGGTGATTGGAGATAGACCATGGACTTGGCTAAGCGTTGAGTCATTTTAAATTATTCTGCATTTTTTTAATTTATTTACGCTTTATCTTTTATTTACTTGCAAATGAAATTTATTAAAAGGGATCCCGAAATGTTTTGGTTTTAAGAATTTCATGTTTTATCAATGAATAAATTCATGATGAATTTTGTTATGCAAGATTTAAATTTCACGTTAGAGATGCATGTTTTGTTTAAAATAAGGAATTCTAACTCTTTCCATAATGATTATAAGACATGCATGAGTAAATGTTCGGTTTAAGACTCATTTTGAGTCTGACCTTTACATCCATCCTTTTAAGTTTTAAAAAATATGAATTAAGCATTCAATAATTTATCTTTTTTGAATTATGAGTTATGTCAGTTTGCTAAATTTCATCATCTTAGTTCTAGTCCCCGAGTTAATAAACAAGTTAAGGCTCCTTTTGATTTAGGCGATTAAGATATTTGGGGTCCAAATCATGTAGTGTCTATAACAGAATTTTGCTATTTTATAACCTATGTTGATGTTGATTTTCGTCTATAACATGGATTTATTTAATGAAGAATCATTCTGAGTTACTTTCCCATTTATGTACCTTTAATACTGAATTTGAAATCAATTTAACATTTCCATCAAAATCTTACATACTTACAATGGGAAATAATTCTTTTCTAGCCTTCTAAGGTCCTAGCCTTCTAAGGTCCTACTTTCATGAAAATGACGTCATTCATCAATTTTCTTCTGCTAATACTCCATCTCAAAATGGAGTTGTTGAACGAAAAAATCGACATCTACTTGAAACTTTTAGGGCATTGTCTTTCGCAAAATGGATGTGTCAAAACATTTTTGGGTAGATGTCATCTCTACAACTTGCTTTCTATTAATAGAATGCCCTCGTATGTGCTTAGTGGTAAAATTCTCTTTCAAGGAGATGTCTGTTTGCAAAATTGTGGAGTGATTATTTTGAGTGATTGTTGATAGCTCGGAAGTGTATGTTTGCAAAGTGATTAGGTAGAGTGATTTGTTCATAGTTTGTTTGGATATTGAGTGATTAGTTGACTGGTCTTAAGAGCTATTTGTTGTTTTTTTAATGATATGACATTTATAAATTTTTCAATTTTTAATAAAAAAATTATTTTTTTATTTACTTAGGTTTCCAAAATCTAAATTATTATTAATGTTGGATTTTGTTTTTGTAATAGTATTTCATTTATTTGACATTTTATTTCTTTCTTATTCCCTATCTTTGATGAAATATAAAATAATATTGACAAAATAAATCAATAAATATTTCAATGTAATAAATGTTATTTTAATTCAAGAAACGTGATCAGTTTAAACTATAAATATTATGTTAATCGCATATGTAGTGGTATTTGGAACCACGTGTGAGTCTCTAGCCAGAGTCTCAACTTTCTTAGGCACTGTCACATCTCGCCCATGCGCAGCCAATGTCTATCTGAAACTTTAAAGCAAGAAATGAAGTAATACAGATTGTTTCTAACATTTAGTTCAATAACCAATAAACAACACACCCGTAAGAGCAACATACCAAATCATAAAAGAAAGGTGAAACTGTAGCAACCCGGTCCATAACCGTTAGGTTATAGCACAGACGTTACTAATGCATGAAAAATTTAAAGAAAATT
>JBBMEG010054855.1:0-15879 GCA_037832605.1 Cyclanthera cordifolia
AAGTAGTTGTCATCCCAAATCCATGAAGGGATGATCTCCTAGCTTGGAATAGTCGGGCGACACCTTCGATTCCTTAAGAGAGTTAACACATAGTGTCACAATTGCACTTTAGAGCCAGTAGAATGAGGACTGTATGACACTTACTCTTACCCGACGAGCAAATCAATTGAACGAAAATGCAAAGCACGTGGCATAACTGGTGCAATCTTTAAGTCGAGATTCGAGAAAAGGTTTTCGAAAGAGAGAGAATGAAAGTCTTAGAAATGATTTTATCTTTGAAAAGCTATATAACAAGATGCGATAAAGACCACTTCAACTATGTTGTATTCATCATATAACTTGGTAGGAAGAAAGCTTCAAGAAGTCATACCTCCTAGTACATTTTGACACATTATTGATGTAACTTCATTGCATATGAAAATGACAAGGAGTCAGGAACTAGAATAAAATGAAGAAAACTATCATAACATGCAACGATAACAAAATAACATGAAAACATGATGAAACGAAGTTGAACGGACATACAATCATATGCAACACCCACTAGACAATCATGATCGTGACATTCTTCTATACTTAAGTAGTTGACGACAGCTTCAACCAACTCTGCCCAAACTCAGAGATCATACAAGAAACTTTTTTGGTAATCCCAACGGATTTCAATGCCTACAATTTTCTTCCATTGGTTGAAGAAATCTTGTACGAGTTGACTTGAGTCCACTACTTCTATTTCTTCAAATAACACCCCAAATGAATTCTTTAAAGGGTTTAGACTGACTATAGTGCCAACGAACATGATGCTTCATGACTAGTTAGGAGGCTCACACCTTCTCGTCTTGGAACTTGACGTTGTACTGATGTGTCTTTAACTTCATGGGAACTTCACTATTGGCTTTCGACTAACTACGATGTCGCTTTGGACTGACCAAACTGTTTTTGTACCTTGGTGCATCACATTGATGACTTGGTATTCTACTTCGTTTATACCTGTACTTTCTAATAGGGGTTATACTTATATCATCTTATTTCTGACTATGGATAGACATTCTAGCAAGATACTTTGTCTCGACATTCGACTAGTCCCTTATTATATCAAAGGATGGATAAATACCTTATACGCAAGGGATCTCCTCAATTTCTTTTTGCTCGGTCTTGGCTAGTTCTGCTTTGGCTGCCTCTACTTCAAATCTCTTGTTTGTCTCGTGAGCAATTTTAAAACCTTTTAACGATTTCTCGACTAGGACACTTGTGCACTTGATGAGATTAATTACATAAGAAACATGATTTATGGTTCTATTTTTTTAAGTGATGCAGCCTTTGCCACGAGTTTTCACTTTTAGACGAAGAATGTCTACGTTTCTCACTTTGACCACTCGATTGGACTCTTCCCCAAAGAGGTTGGTCGATAAACTCTATTGTCTTGGCACAAAGAGGTTACACGCTCTCTTCACTCTTGAAGCTTTTCTTCTATTGGTTTACTGATCAAATCAAATAATCGCTCTACAAGGTCATATGCTTCAAGCAAGCTTTATACTTTCTACTCGTAGAGTTTGACCTTTATTAACGACTTCAATTCTTCGAAAAAGTTAAAAATCTTGTCTTTCTCTGTCATGTCTCGGATATCAAGCATTGGTCTTGCAAATTTCTTGACATATTCGCTGATAGTTCCAGCGTGTTTCAATATTCTTAACTTGCGCTTTGTAATAATTTCTACATTTTTTGGGAAGAATTGTGAGCTCAGCTATTGTCTTAACAACTTTTAACTATTAATGGTACATCTTCCTTCTTGGATGTCTATATAACATGTTCTCCACCATAGTTTGGCATCATCCGCAAATGCATTGTCTGTAACGTGACTTTCATGCCTTCAAACACTATATTTGTGGCTTTGAAGTATTCTTCCATATAAAATATGAAGTTCTCCAAAGCTTTTACATCCTGAATTCCACAGAATGACTTCGGTTCAGGCACCTCAACCTTGTTAACTTGAATGACGCATCCAATAAAGGCTTGATTTACCATTGCTCTTATGGTGAGATTTACTCGAGCATCTACATCAGCCACTTTTGCCTTGACAACACTAGACACCATCTTTCTAAGTTTTGGCACCCTCTTCTCTCCGAGTAACAGAGCCTTACGAGCTTTCTCCATGCTCGTAGCTACTAGACTGTGTGACTTTATCTTCAAGGGTCACTACCCTTATCATCAACTCTTAATAGAGTATCCGGTTTAAGTGGCCAACTACCGCATCAATTGTCTTAGCCTTGGCAACGATCTTATTTAGACGAGGTTCCAATGATTGTACATATCCAAGAATTTTAACTCGTTCTAGATGGAACAATCGATCGACATAAGACCTATCCCACTAATCTGTTACATGTGAACTCATCGTAATTATTGAGGAGCCAAAATAGGCTCTGACACCACTTGTCACAATCGCATTTTAGAGGCTGCAGAATGACAACTGTGTTGCACTTGCTCTAACCCGGCGAGCAAGTCAGTCGAATGAAAACATAGGGCGGGTGGCACAATTGATGCAAACTCTATGTCAGGATTTAAGAAAAGGTTTTCGAAAGAGAGAGAAAGAAAGTCTTAGAAATGCTTTTATCTTTGAAATACTATATATAACAAGATGCAATAAGAATCACCTCAACTATACTATATTCAACATATAACTTGGTAGAAAGGAAGCTTCAAGAAATCATACCCTCTATTGTACATTTTTACACATAACTGACGTGACACCCTTGCATATGAGAATAATTGCGAGATTAGCAACAAAAAATAGAATGAAGAAAATTATCTAAACATGCAACAATGACAAAGTAACATGAAAATATGATGAAATAAGGTTGAATGGACATGCAACCATATACACCATGCACTAGATAAGCACGGGAGTGACACCTAGCTCGTACAAGTGAAACGACATAGTTAATCCTTCTAGGAGATTCGCCTAGAGAGCATACATTTAATGGATTTTCCTATGTATCTCCTAAGAAAATATATGCACTAATTGGTAAATTTAAAAAGAGAAGGTAAAGAAGGACCCATGTTAAGTGAGGGAAGATAATATTGGGTCGTTGGAGTGCAAGTGTATAAATACTGCTTTCTTGCCTCTCTTTTGTTTTCCACATTAATCCACTTCCAACAAATTATTAGTTTACACTAAGTATTTGATCTGGTATAAAAATAAGGAAATTATTACTAGTAGTAATTTTTCATTTGTATATTTTAATTCTAGTTTCTTTTTTAATTAGAAAATTCATACATATGAGATTTTCATTAATTTTTAAAAAATTCCAACTTTACTTCTCTCTCTTTTCTTTCTCCTTCTTTTGAACTCTTTTTCAAAAAAATCTTGAAACTCATTTCTTTCTTTTCAGATCTATTAATTTAGAGATCATCGTTCGTAAAATCAAGAACAAATTTATGTTCATGGGAAGAAGAACTTTTCATTAAGTTAAGACACTCGTCATTTGCCATGGCGTTGCATCCGATAGTACAGTACTCCAGACACTAATTGCAGACTACTATGCAAAATACTGATTGAAAACTATTTGTAACACTAGTTGAAGACTATGAACGAACTGATTGAAGGTTGTTGGCTGAAATACTAAATGAATGTTATCAATTAAATTACGGATTGAAAGCTACCAGTTGAACTGATTGAAAGTGAGAACATTTTGGTTATTTTACATGAACCTGTCCAATTTTCTTCGATTAGAAAATATTTTCAAAATTGTAATATGTAGTGAATTTCTTTGGTTTTTATTTTTTGCTAAACATAAAAAATCCATAATTTTAAATTTATTATTGCACCAAGAGGCCAAATCTTGTTTTCACCTCTAAACTTTCTCACTAGTATATTCGTTTTTTATCGTTGCATTTTCAAAAGCTATGTTCTTAGTTTAATGTTACATTTTTTATATGATAAACATATTTTTTAGTAATTTATAATACAAAGTATGCAGTGAGAAATAGGTTTAAAATTAAAAGTAAAATCGTCAAAAGCTATATATCCAATCAAAAAGGTTTAAGAACTTGAAACCTAATTAAGAGTTTTCATAATATAAAAGAATGGTAGGTTAAATTCATCTAAGATAAGATTGTCATTTCAATGTGAATAAAATGTACAAGGTTTTTTTAATGTTTAAACTCAATGAACAAGCATGTTCAGAAAGCACACTCTGTGTTTAACTAAGCATCTGAACATACAATCTAATCCACTTTCTATTCCATCAAAACTTGCACCCAATGTTCTAAGCCTCACTTGTGCCATTTGAACTTCGGCATTGTTATTATTAATGCGGTTGCCTCTCCCGTGGCCGAGGAGAGATTGAAGCTCTGTATCCACACTCTCCAACTCATTTACCATCTTCTGTCTCTTCCCTGATCCCGACTTGATCACCGGCATCAACTGCGAGACCAACGACCAACCGCTAGCCTTCCCATTCGCCACTGGTGTGGATAGGAACATCAGAAGCTCTCCAAATATGGAGATGCTGATGGTTCTTGCTTCTCTCAGCAGTTTGAACAGAAGCAGCAAATCATGATTTGGTAGATCTAATGAAGGGAAACTTGTTCTATTATTCTCCATTTGCTTAAGCGCACGGATGCAGCTTACAACGTCTTTCTTCGCCTTCCTTCGATAGCTTAAGTAGGCACGAACATGGCTTTCGATACTTGAATCTACACCTTTTCGACGTAGTGCCGATTGCAGGATTTGTATACTTTGTTTCATCACAAGGATTATGTCTCTTGCAGAGCTGCAAGAGTCTATCGATACAACGGACTCATTTAAAACCTCTTCCACAAGCTTCCCTTCTTTATAGTGAACAAGAGCCTGCTTGGTGGAAGAACACTGAACAAGCTCTCCAATATAGTTATACAACTCTGCGAGCCCAACCAATGCAGCTTGAATCTCCTCGAGCCCGAAAGAAGTCGTTTTCGCATTGAAAGAGAAATCTCGAAAGGATTTTAAGCTCTGTAGCAATGGTTCTGGCTCGAGCTCCACCCTCGTAGGCAAGCTAACTGACCGAACGGGCTGGTGGGCGCTAGTGAATATCGATGAGATTGCCATTTGGGTTTGTAAATTGTTGAAACTCACGAAAAAACCTAATGGGTTGAGCAAAACCAACCAATTTTTCAGCCAATTTATACTAAAAACAGAACTTTACAAAGTCTCTGTGCATGCATGTCAAAGACACAACGTTATGGACCATAGACTCAGCTTTGATTCTCTTGTAACAGTTTCAGCCTACAATCTGAGCATGAAATTCAATTTTTTTAATCATAAACTTCACCAATTGGCCAACATCAAGCTCTGACAACAATAAACAGTAATAAATAATATCCAACATGTTGGCATAGTTGCAGGCTATAATGATACCAATGTCACCTTTCCTCCTCAATCATTGGAATCTCACCATCTCAACCTAAAACCAACATAATTTAAGATTAATCAGATGACTAATCATGTGGGCAAAAGAGAATAAACTAATTTCAAACAAAATTATTCCCAACCCATGTTTTGTTTCCACCAATCAAGAGGAATGTGCATATAAATAAAAAGTGGGTACCCTTTTAAATGGTGGCATTGTTAATGATTGTAGCCATGGATCTAGGCTTACAATAAGTTGTTACTCCCATAAGCCTAAATTATAGTAGTGTCTAATGCTGGCAGTGGCACAGACAGAGAGCTAGGCATGCGGCAGAAATAATGGAGGCAAAGAAAGTTATGTATTTTTTTTTAATGAAAACCGAGAAATCGAAACTTCGCTTTACTATACCCAAGGTAATCACACCCGTCCCTAAACCAAATACCGGGAGACATCACTAAAATAGAGACACGAGAGGTTTCTACAAATTAATGTCACTAGTGGATTTCGAACCTGAAATGTTGAGGGAAGCACACCATCAAAGTCGAAGCCTTCGACCATCGTACAATCACTTGGGACAAAGAAAGTTATGTATCGTAAATGAAAAGAACAAAGTTGAATGGGATTTGAACGGTACAAAATCAATCATGTTTGCGTATTTTCATCTAGTTCGAAACCAAAATTCTAACGTGGGAATTAACTCAAACACAAGAACCAATTAGAGTGTTGCATGATCTTGCTGTATAAGCATGAACTAGACTAAAATTTAGCATCAAAAGAGAAACTTAGATAATAAGCTCATAAGATGAAGCAGGGCAGAGAGAAAACAAAGCACATGGTCAGAAATAGAGAGAAGGCCATGAGGGAGACATGCGCAGAGTTTGAGTCAGGCATTTTGTCGAACATGTGAAGGGTGTACACAAAAAAACAGAGCAAAAACATCTTTACCGTAACAAATGGATATAAACTTTGGAGATGCATGAATGCAATTCTATCTATTGCCTTCAAGGATAAGAACAGCACGACCATCATCGGTATATGATTTTGTTATCACTTCAATCATAAAAACAAAATTCTTCCGCTATTTTTAGTGGATATATTATTCAAGAAAATTAAATTTTAGTTTCTAATACTTTCAAAAACTAAAATTTAGTGGTAAGAATTTAGTTATTTAATTTTATTTTTAAAATTATCTTTATGGTTTTAATAATTAGCTATGTGAAAATTGGTTATTGAAGGACAATATAATTTTAGTGATTAATTGAATAAAAGAAAATATATCATTAATGCATAAATAATTAAATTCTACTTATTTAATTTCACATCATTAATGAGTAATTGTATGATGATTATTTTAAGTGTTTATGAAAGAAAATTTATAGTAATAATTCGTTTGGATGTAATTTATTAGAGTTGTTTGTTTTTTTTTAGTTCAATTAGTTTTCTTTTCTTTACCCAATAAACTATGAGTTTGTTAAATCTTATTAGAGTTGTTTGTTTTTTTTTTAGTTTAATTAGTTTTCTTTTCTTTACCCAATAAATTGTGAGTTTGTTAAATCTGTTTTACAAACACTTGTATAACATCTTTCTCTTGACAGTAATAAAAATTGTTCTGTGAATTCGTTTCCTTCATTCATTCTTAGTTCTAACATGGTATCAGTTGAATGTTAAAACTTTTCCTATTTCTTCAACTCTTCCACTTCCGCCTCAAGAAATGACAAACCCAAATTCTAGTTCTTCTTTTCCCGCCATTCCCTCTCTACACCCTCCAAACCCTATCCAATTGCAAGACCCACTGCTTCTGAAGCCTACTAGAGCCCTTACTACCTGAATCATCATGATACTTCCAATTTGGTAATCGTATCTTATCTTCTTTCCGATTCAAATTATGTAGCATGGAGTCGATCAATGAAATTGGCCATTTCCATTCGTAATAAACTTGGATTCATTGATGGAACTATCACCAAACCAGACTGACCTCTTCTTGAATCTTGGATTCGCAACAATAACGTCGTCATTGCGTGGATTTTGAATTCAGTATCCAAGAATATCTCATCCACCATATTATTTTCAAATTCCACTTATGAAATTTGGACCGATCTTCAACATAGATTCCAACGCAAGAATGGGCCTCGAATCTTCCAATTGAAACGTGATCTTGCTACGATTGTCCAAGATCAACAAACAGTCACAACCTATTTTCCAAATTGAAAGCCGTCTGAGATGAATACGCTTCAAATAAGCCAATCTATTCATGTCATCTTTGCACCTATGGTGGACAACGTTTGATTGATAAATTCTTTGAACAAGAATTTCTAATGAGCTTTCTCATGGGTCCTAATGACTCTTTTGGCCTTGCTCGCTCTCAGATATTACTAATGGATCCATTCCCGACTATCAGTATCGCTTTTCCCTTGTTTCTCAAGAAGAGCAGCAACGCTATATTCCGATTTTGTCTTAGACTCCCTCAGCGATTGCTTTAGCAGTAACTAATCCAAGTATTTCTAAGTCAGGATCTTCTCAAACAAATCGTTCACGAAGAGAGCGTCCTCAATGTTCTCACTGTGGTGCACTTGGTCATACTGTAGATAAATGCTATCAGCTTCATGGATATCCACTGGGTTATCGCACCAAGTCTTCTACAAAGAATCAAGATCCTCCCACACACACAACAACTCTCTTAACTGCTGATTCTTCGGCTATTTCTGCGAATGAAGCTCTTACTCAATGCTAGAACATTCTTGCTCTATTACAAGCAAAGTTTGCACCTCCAAATGAAGTTGTAACGCATATGGCAGGTATGTTTCACACCACCCTTACTATGTCTTGTATATTTGTTGGTTCATCTAATTGGATACTTGATTCTGGTGCTTCTACACATGTTTGTTTTGTACGATCTCATTTCATCAAGTTAGAACCTACAATATCCTCTATTTTGCTACCTGACACAACCAGAATATCTGTTGCCTTCTCTGGAACTGTGATTTTGTTTGGAAAATTGATTCTCCAGAATGTGTTATATGTACCGGAGTTTCGTTATAATCTGATCTCTACTAGTGCTTTAACTAACACTGGCTCTACCGTTGTCAAATTCTCTACTGATGCTTGTGAAATCCAGGACAAGTTCACTTTTAAGACGATTGGGAAAGATGAGTCATATGCAGGTCTCTACATACTTCGTTGTCAGACAAAAGTTGTAGCGTTTGTCCAGAAAGTTTCATCTGCAATATGACATAATCGACTTGGGAACATTCCTTTTTCTATAATGAATGTCTTAAGAGATACTTGCAAATTGATAAATGTACTCTCCATATGAATCAATGTACTGTCTGCCCCTTAGCAAAACAGAAACGACCTCATTTTTCATCTAATAACAATATGTCAAGTTCTCTTTTTGACCTAATACATGCTGATATTTTGGGTCCGTTTTTTGTTTGCTCTTTATCTGGATACAAATATTTTCTTACGTTGGTTGATGACAGTACTCATTACACTTGGATTTATATGTTGCACAATAAATCAGAAGTTCAAACTATCATTCCCCGTTTCTTTCAACTAGTGACTACCCAGTTCAATAAGGCTATAAAAATGTTTCGTTCAGATAATGCTCCAGAACTCAAGCTTACTCAGTTTTTCCTTGACAAGGGTGTAATCCGTCAATTTTGTTGTGCTTAGACTCATGAACAGATTTCCGTCGTTGAACGCAAGCATCAACACTTGCTTAATGTCGCTCGTGCGTTGCTTTTTCAGTCAAATGTTCCACTAACCTTTTGGCCCGAGTGTGTACTCACTGCAGCTCATATCATTAATCGAGCTCCGTCTCCATTATTAAAGATGTCTACTCCTTTGCTCTCCTTCACAATAAACTGCCAGACTACAATGGCTTGAGAGTTTTCTGGTGTCTTATCTATGCATCCACACTATCAATAAATAGACACAAGTTTGCACCACGGGCTAAAACTGTTGTTTCCATGGGATATCCTCCTGGTATGAAAGCATATAAATTGTATGATATTCACAAACACGAGTTCTTTATCTCCCTAGATGTGCTATTTCATGAAACAATATTTCCCTTCTCAACCATTGCATTGCCATTCCAATCATCAACATTGTTTTCAGACCTTGTACTACTTTAAACCCTAAACACAGTGAAGAATTCACATTAGCTGCTTTTGAATATCTTCCTACAACATTGGAACCTCTTACTACTCCTGTTACATTAACAGTTCCCGATAGTGACGACCGAGCAACCTCTGCTCACACCAACTCACATAGTCCATCTGCTGGTTCACCTATGGTTCAAGAAGAGGATAATAAAGTGGTATTCTGTCAAATGACTTGACTCGGCCTGCACTTGATGAACAGCTAACACACAAACTGTTACCTCAACCGCCGTGCAATCAAATCGTCGCAGCACTCGACAAACTAAACCACCATCATACCTACAAGCATACCATTGTAGTCTTTTAAACAACACACCAACACCAGCTCTCACACCCGATATCCTATTAATCACCATGTCTCTTACCATAGCCTCTCTCGTGAACATAAATGTTTCACATTGAAAGTATCTAGTCAAGCTGAACCTACACAATATCATCAAACTGTTTCACATCCTCAATGGCATCTTCATCAAACTGTCTCACATCCTCATTGGCAAGATGCCATGACAGCTGGACTACAAGCTATGGAGTCCAATAATACTGGTTAAGAGTTCAAAAGTATGGTTAATGTATTTCGTAATATTACTCAGATAGTTTTTTTTCCTCTTCTCTCCCAATTGTAAATCAATAATAATAAGCTTTTTTTAGTTCTTATTAATCTCAAGCTTTGTGTATGAATTGGGGGGAAGGGGACCACTGACCCTACGTAAAGGACACTAATGCTCTCAAATAAATTGAGAGCCAAATACCGATATCTAGGATCGAACCTGTGACGCTAGTGTTGAGCCCGTGAAGAGTATTGAATACACGAAGAGTGTTTTCTCTCTATAAATTATTTTGTCTATTGTTCTATTTTTTTTTCTTCATTTTGTTTCTTGGTATCAGAGCCATGTGTGATCCTCCAGTAGAAAAGGGTAGAGGAAAAGTGGAAGAATAAAAAGGCCTTATGTCAACGCCAGTTGAACAGGGTAAGTATAATCCATACTATGCTAAGGGTGGAACATATAGAACATCTTTAAGAAAGAGCGACAATGATATTACAGTTAAATTTAATAAAAGTTTTTGCATTGTTAAGGCTAGAAACAACAAGGAAGTTCAGATCTTAGGAAGGCTTGAGTAAGGTTTTTACAAGGTGGATGGTTTTGGGCAAGCTTCTGCACTCGCCTGAAATTTCAAGAAAAATCCTCTAGTTAAACAACAAAATATGACAGATAATTCTAACTTCTCTTTTGTTTGTTAAAGGGTACTTGACACCAACTTTTGAGTCACCAATCGTCTAGAATTTTAGATCAATTTTTGTCTAAGTGTAATACTCCCCCTTGTAGCTAAATATTTTGTGAAGCTTGCAAATTTGGAAAGGCATAAGCTATCTTTTTTTGAGAGTATATCAAGAGTAACCAAAGCATTACACTTAATTCAAATGAACCTACAAGAACCAATCTCTATATCTTATAAACAAGGTTTCCGTTTTTATGAGGCTTTTCTTAATGACTTTTAGTAGATATGTTTGGATACCCGTTACAAAACAAATTTGAGACTGCCAATATTTTTAAAGAATTTCAAATTCCTGGCTGAATGACAATTCAATTCTAAGATTAAAACCATCACATGTGATGGGATGGGGAAATCAATTAGGTGAATTCCAAATATATTCTCGGTAAGATCAACTTGTAGCATGTCACTATCACACATACCATGTTTAGCAAAGTGATAAATTAACTTGATTGTGTTTGGAAGTGGCATTCCTGATTGATGAGATTGTGTATCTGACACAACCTTCTTACCTTTGTTTGAAAGTGATGACTATGATAATAAATTTAATATATTATTAGTAAACTAATAGTGTGATACATACTATAAAGAGGAAATGTTAAATTAAAATACCTCTTTCGATATGTTGGTTGTCTTAATAATTCATGCACACGGTCATGGCACAATAGTGTTGGCGGCTTGTCGAAGGTATTGAAGGTCGTCGTTTAGAGAAATTGGAAGGTTCAAATCCTCATTATTTCTAATTATTAAATCTACTAGGACGCGAGCATTGTAATTTCCTAGTGGAAGACCATGAATCTTAACAAGTGCCCCATTCGATTCATACATTGTGCCAATGGCAACAATGTTGTCAATGTTTTCAATGGCAAGTTGACATGCCACACCCTTCAAAGAAACACCGACACATAGTTAAAGTAATATCGAAATTAATTTGATAATATAAGAAATTAATTAATAATATGCAACTTACTTCTCCTAAGTCTTCGACATCGGGATGGACAATGCATGGTTCTCTAATGACTTTAGCGGATCTCATCTGATTGCCTCATTGGTTCTTCCAGAATCGGGGGTGATTGATCGTGATTACTTCCTATACAAGGAGAACAACCAACTTGGCTAACACGTCCTTGATGCTCGGGTGTTCCCGTACTATCATTTGTACGAGCTATTTTGAAAAAAGCAGATGGAGATAGAAATTGACCAACGCCCCTAACACGTCCTCGATGCTCGAATGTTACCAAGGCTTCAGTCAAAATATCTGCACCTCGATGTGCATTTTTCAACTTATTCATAAATGAAAATATTATCAATTAATTAAAATTAATCCATCAGAGATTTGAAGTGTTAACAGTACTATCAATTAAACATCCTAACAATTCAATTGGAGGCTTCATCGACAAACACTTTATTCTTTCCCTTTCGCCCTTCCATCCATAGTAGTGAACGTGTGGATGGATCATATTTAATATTTACACTATAAATCCACCAAACAATGAATTAGTAAAGTGAAATAAAATAATCATAACATATAATATATACTAAGGTTTAGAATTCTTACTAGCTCATGACTGAGTTGGGCAAAACCCTTTCTGGCCATATAGTTAGAATATTTAAGAAGATTTCGTCTCTTTTTTTGCTCTTCACTATTTTTCTGTGCTTAATTAACACATTAGTAATAAGCTAAACATTAAAATAATATATATACAAAATACAAAAGAATTAAGTAGTTACCTTAAATTCCCCTGATAATCTAATATTTACAAAATGATCTCATTGTTCTTGTGTGATGTATGAGTATTTTGTAGGTGGGTGGACTAACTTCTCATGGTCTATGTTTATAAACGACTTGATATAATCTTTGGTGAGATTGTATTAAACGTTCTGAATGCCCTCGCCATAGACATCATGATCCTATGCTTGGACATAGGATCCACCTGAAATGACATCTGTTTAAAATAGAATAAAATCAAGTTAGTTATAGTATGTAATACATGATAATATTTAGTTAAGTAAGAATTTACCTCTATGCAATGCCAGACATTATCTTTTAATTGATCGGGGATAGATGCCTAAGTATCGTAGGTGAAAGGTATATGTGATCTGACACATGCACCAATATAACTACTCAGTTTCTTTGCAATATCTTTGATTTCTTGACCAATTGAGTTATATTGAACTACCCGCTGTTCTCCAACCATTCTTTCCCGAGCGAGCTCACGCAAGACTGTCACGCCTCTAGTGAACCTGTTTCGAGCAAGTGTGTTCACGTGTGTACCATCAGCATGATCACTCTTCGAGCTAGACATGATGTCAATCTGCACAACAGAGAGAAGATATGTTAATAAAATAGATAATTAGTTAAATTATCACCAGAATGATTAATATATAAGTGAACGAGTCATCATTACAATCGCTAACCTATTTATTTATCCATGTACCCTCACAATCATTTCTAGTATATATATTTCAAACATGACATAATTCACACACTAGGTCTCTCACTACGTTCACATTTTGGTACTTGACATTCTCATATTTCAAACATGGACAACAAACAACATTTGACCATTTGGAATGTCATAAAACATTTTCTATAAAACTATCCACTCCTAAACAATATTCTTGTGACATTCGATCCTTAAACATTCACAACTTATCCATATCCCAACTAAAATAATATCTACACACAAGGTAAAAATTTAAACACAAATTTTTAAGGCACTACTACTTTAAGACACTACTTTAAACATATAACTAAACCGACACCATATATTTAGTTAAGTAAGTATTTACTTTTGGTATCGGTCATATATCTGTTGGGCTGGCTTTTAAATATATGGTGTCGGTCAGACCGACACCAAAAGTAGTTGGTGTCGATCCGACCGACACTAAAAGGTTGATCGACACTAAAATGTCCGACACCAAAAGTGACTGACATGGTATATCCGTGTTTTAAAAAAAAATTGGATAGACCGTCATCTATTTCCTCTTTTGTAGTAGTGCAAGAATTTTTTTTTTCTTTTTATAAATTCCTCAGTCTCATGTTTTAATTTTTTTCCTGATTTTGTTTCTCCTACTCCTACATCTATGATACATTTTAGTTACTCTTAATGACATGATTAGATTTTAGGTTGAGGTGAGGGGAGGAGAGGAGAGGAAAGAAACATTTCAATTCTTATTTATTTTTAGTATATTATAATTTCTCTTATACTCATCTTCACTTCTACTTCTCCTCAAAACATCTCATCAAACATCATATCAAAATTTATACCGAAATTCATATAATTCCCAACTTCCATCTTTCTTTAAAAGTATATCATGGTTTAGAAATTAGATATACAAAATTTAATGTTTTCAAATGTAGGAATATATATATATATATATATATATATATATATATATATATATTTATTTATTTATTTATTTGTCACTCAAAGTTAATATAAAATGAATCAAGTTAAAAAAAAAAAAAAAAAAAATCAAAGTCACTAGTATATTTTTATGATTAATAGACCTTGAGTTTGAATCTCTCCCTCTAATTGTTGTTCTAAAAAAAATTGATCGGTAAATATGAACAATTTATATTTATGATTTTATTTCTAATTTTAACATTAGAATATAAATTATAAATATGGAAATTTAAATAAATGGAACAAAAAAATATTATTTCAATATTGGTGGACAATATTGACCAGGTGTTTACTTAAATACGAAATTTTAAATTTGCAAATATATATAAAATTTAAATATATGATTAGTTCATTCATATTTAAAATATTGGATTAGAAATTAGACATTTTGTTATAAAGATCAACATGAAGAAAAATAATGAAAAAAAATATTATTTCAATTTTATTGTACTATCTTTGTTATCATATTGACAAATATTTACTTGAATGAGAAAATTTTAAATTTAAAATGATAAATAATTTAAATTTATTTTTTTTCATATAGTTCAATAATTATTAAATTTAAAAAATTGAATTATAATTTAAAAATCGAGTTATAATGATAAGAATTAAAAGGAATAATATATATAAATACACGATAAATTTTAATTGCCATCCATTTTGTCCATTAAACCAAATAATATAAAATAAGAAATATTAAACTTATAAATAAGTACGGATATACAATACAATCATAAAAAATAAAATAAAATAAACATCTTCTCTCCTAAATATCAATTTTTAAACAATGTTTTTACACTCAAAAGGTGAGTGGTGTAGTGGTTTCATTGTTTGGTGTTAATATAGTTCCCATTTCATCAATTACTAATTTACTTTTGCTTTTATTATTTTCTCTCTTCGTTTTCATTCATGTCTTAGTCAAACATGTCCTTCATCAATTACTATTTTATTTTCACTCTTATTTTTTTACTTCATCCGTTCCATTCGTGTCGTAACCAAACATACCTATTATTGACTTGTTTGTAACCATTTGTAAAAAGAGGGCCATTTGAAAAAACAATTAGTAAAAACAGGTGGTTTTGAAAATATTTGGGAAAGTATGGTAGATTTTCTTTTGTCTCTATATGGTGGTGTGTTTTATATTATTTATATAAAAGAAAAATGGGTCCCCAACCACAATTTTGAGAGATAAAACACACCACCATATAAACACAAGAAATCTACCCTATTTTCCCAAATACTTTCAAAACCACCAAATTTTTTTTTTTTTTTTCTTTCAAACAAACAACAATTCCATTAACAACCACACTTGCAACCTAACCCCCGAATTAAAGCAGAATCACATATGATAATAAATCCTACACATTGGTCTCAAACCATATTTTGGAGTGTGACCAACCAAACAATAAAGAATTGATAGTAAACGGAATTACAAGTAGCAATAAACCAGATTGAGACCATTACGTACCTTATCTAAAATGTGATATATAAATCTGCAAAAAGGTTGAAAGACCAATGTCAACTCTATACCAGTTGACTTTTAAAATACTTTGGGGAGACAAATCTTCGAGTGTTAAAACACTTGAGTTGTATGACCTACCAAAATTAGAACGACGAGGAACGAACTCAAGAGGGAACTAATCTCACCTAGGC
>JBBMEG010054906.1:0-15875 GCA_037832605.1 Cyclanthera cordifolia
CTAAATAATCTAAAGGTCACAATTCATCATATCTTCATAAAATCTCATATGTTGATCATTTTTCCCTAAATACAACGGTCGTCTTTTATCTTCTTTTCCAGAAATCTCTTCTCTCAAATTTTAAATTTTTAGACAGCAACATATCTATTCAAAACAACTCTTTAAAGTTTGTTTAACTTCACATTATATTCTTGAATTTGACGTGTTACAAATTTGTGAAAAAGATGTCAATGCTCAACTTGTGTATATCTTGCCTTTGAGATGTATTATGTAAAGTTTGTTTTCAATATTTGTTTTGGAATTTTTATTAACATGTGTGGGCATACCTTGGTTATAAGAAAACTAAATTGATTTAATATATCATGAACCAGTAAAAGGATTTAAGTGTCTCTTTTGCCTAAGAAAAAGAGAGTAAGCAGTGGTTTAATCTTGAACCCGTGAAACTGATTTAGGTTTCTTTAACCTAGAAAAAAGAGGGTTGTGGAAGTTTGGTTCTCACCCGTAAGAGGATCACCAATAAAATCCTAAAAAAAAAAAAGTCTTGGGGTGGAGTATGGATTTTCTGAACCACTTTAAAAATTTTGGTGTCTCTCTTTCTCTTAACTTTCTATTTCGTTATTGCACCTCATATTTCTTTAATTGTGTGATCTCAGTTAACAAAGTTTTAGCTCATAAAATATGTTTTAAAGATCTAAAAAAAAAAAAAAAAAAAAGGTTAACAAACTCTATTCATCCATTTAATTATGTTGCCTTTTGATCCTACTAAGTATTCATTAACTCTAATTCGTTCTACTTCACTCATTTCTTTAAAAAAAAAAAACAAATAAATAAACACACGATAAGGTTTAATAGATAAATGTAGATGGTGATATTAAATTGATATAAAATAAAATTTTCTGAATAATTGAGATCATTTAAAGTTTACAAAATAAAGGGCTAGAATTAAGCATATCCAATTAAAATAGAATAAATGAATTATTTTAATCGACAGTGATAATTATTTTAATGCTTTTAGAAACACAAATATTTTAAAATAGGATAATAATTACCATCAGCAAAAATAAATTAATAAACATCCCACACCCTAATTATAAAATAATATAATTATATGCATTTGACATCATACCATAAAGTTTCTTATGATTCAATGCTTCTCATAGATATGTCGACTGGTTGCTTTGACCTACAACTCCATATTTAATTAGCTTAATCTAACAAAGATTTGTGTAACTTTTCTTTTATAATTTTATTTTGATCATCCCTAACTTTGATATTTACTGGCTTTTTAATTCTAAAATTTTTAATATTTAATTTTTGTCCTTTTTACATCTTCGTTTTATAATAACTTAATTTTTGCTTAATCGATTGAATGTTACGTTCGTTTAATCATTCTGAAATTTCTATTAGTTGAGTATCATAAACATCTCGATTCTTCATTTATATCGTAGGAATATGAGATACAATAACATTTTACGATAGATATCTGATTTTTTTTTTTTTTTATGCCTTTTTAATATTTTTTAGATAAGGACGCTTTTGTCCCCTTCACTATATTTATTATCCATGCATTTTGTTAATGATGTATGTTAATTAATATTTGGTTAAGGTTGCTTAGACATTACATTTATATATATATTATCAAAAATTTACCAAAAATATAAAAATATTAATTAGGTCATCAAAACTAGAGAGATATATAATTTTGTGAATAAACACATTTAAATTTAAATTAATGTTAAAGTTTTTAAATAAATATGATTGGATTGATGATCAAAATAACATATATAAGAATATAAGAAATCAAGTTTATTTAAATAGTACATAATAATCAAATCTATATTGCTAAGTATGTTCTATAAATTAAAGTTATATTAAACCAATAAATAATATGAATATTGTAATGGCTTAGAACATTACGTAAATTAACGTCATCTCAAGTACTATTCTTGAAAAAAAAAAACACAATTCTCTTTCTAAAAGATCTACATTTTCAAATTTATGTTTAATAAGCTATTAAGATCTACATTTTTAATAAAAGTTGTTAACCTAACATGTTAAAAAATTGATTTAATTGATAATTAGATATAAAATTAAATTTAAAATTTTATATTTGGTAGGTTCATGAAATTTAAAAATGTTTTGTAGCTGTTGTTATATTTAGATATCGATTGAACTATGTTCACTTCGTCACAGTGTAACGTCTGGAGTTAGGAGTGATATATGAATGAATCGAGCTCACATTTGAAATGAAAGAGATTTTGGAGGATTTAGTCTCATGGTTAAGGCTTAAGAGAATTGATATGTACTACTTATACTATCAAGGTACATCGAAGTAGTCTGGGTGAGTATCTCTTAGAGATTTTCCTTGGATGCATATGAGTGAGGACACAACATTTTGAAAGGACCCGTGTTTGTTTGTGGGAATAGTCTTCATTCTTAGAAGCGCTTAGAAGCTGGTAGTACTTAACGTGGTCGAGTCGCAGGGGATGTAGAGAAATGTCGGGGGCTAAATGGGTCAGATCCGGATTCCAAGACCTCACCCGAATCCTGGGCTACTGGTATTACACACAGACATTAAAATTACTTACCTATCATGGATGAATATATTTTTCTCACAGCTGAAGCTAATTAAGATCCCACAAACATTTAAAAGAAAAAAGAGATTGCCAAACTCCTTTAATAATACCAATTTGATCATTCAATAACTCAACACTTTTGGAGGTTAACTTTAGCCTTGCAAGATAAGGATTCCCAATAAATTAATTAAAATCCCTAACTTCATTTTGAAATAGACAAAGTTAAAGTAATCCATCATTATAATCATTCTAAGTTTTGGCTGGCAACAACATTTAGAAAGAGAAATTAAAAAAAAAAAAGGACTTGAGAGTAAAATATTGAAATTAAAGGGTCTCATCTGGAAAGCTAACTAATTCCAGCTACCTCTTAAACCTAAACCACAAATTCTTCCATTAAAAAAAAAAAAAAAAAAAGAAAAGAAAAGAAAAGAAAAGTTTGTAACACTAAATCTAAAACACAAAATTACTCAATTTAATATATAGAAAGAAAAATTAAATATTATTAAATTCTTATGCAACAAACCACTCAATTGATATAAGTGTATATTTATGATTGAAAGGTTATAAATTTTTTAATTTCTCCATTTATTAATTATTGTTGAATAGAAATTATGTCTCAAACGTGATTAAAATTAATCACCTAAATTGAAATATAAATAATAATTGTGCATATGTTGTCATTATTTTGAGTAACAAAAATAAAAATTAACACCACAAAGAACGACAACACGACACAACAATAAACACCAATGATAATAGAGTTTTTTTGGTTCTTCTATAGTATATAATTTTTTTTTTGAGTACAAATTGGGGGAGGGGATAACGGATCAAACTCGTAACGCTGGTGTTGAACTGGAATAACACGAAACAATAAAACCACTGCGCCACTGACCCATTCGGTACTATAGTATATAACTTACATTGACTTAATAAGCTCTTTTTTTTAGTACAACAAATGAGAATTCAGAAAACTCAAACTATTGATCGTGTAAATGTTAATACATTACTAATCTCAGCTGAGTTATACTCCCTTTGACATTTAATAAGCTCAATCTAAATATAAGTAAAGTTGTTATGAGTAGAAATGTTACAACTTCATTACATTTTTAAACTGATTATTTATTTTATTTATTATATTGTAACATTTCACATACATTCAATGTATTATATTTTTTTTAAATAAAAATAATAAGAAATGATTTTTTTTTTTTTTTAATCATTGCTTGCTTTATATTATCTTCCAAATCTTTTTATAAAAATTAATTTTAAAAGAAAAAAAAATGTAATTCTTCTTTTTCATCTTCTAACATTCATAATAGTATGGAGTGAAAAAATTGTGTACATAAAGAATCCATCACATAAAATTTATAAAGAACTTTTGTAATAAAAATCAACTTTCAAGTGAATAAATTGATTTTTTTTTTTTTTTTTAATTCTTGTAGGAAGAAAAGTTGGGGAGACTCAAAAAAAAAAAAAAGGTTGAATAATTAGTGAGTATAATTCTATATTGATTTCTTGAATTGAAATTAATTATGAAGAATAAGTTTAAAAGAAAAAAAAGGTTAATTAAATTAGGAAATTAAATAAAAATAAATTTGGAATTTATTCCTTTGAAAAAGAGAGAAGAAAGTGGAGAAAAAAATTATGAGAATTAGAAATTGAAAATTGGTGGGGGTGGGGGCAACCTGCATTTGCAAGGAATGATGAAAGCATCCCACTCCTTGGTTTAATTTTAGATGCCAAAACATCATGAAATGGAGGGAAAACAAATAATTAAAAAAAAAAAAAGAAAATAAAAACAAATTAGGCCTTTTCCTTTTGCTCCTCTAATTATGCCCTCTCTCAATCTCTTTTTCTTATTGTGAGTTTTCTTTTTGTGAAATAAAGGATCTTTTTGCAAATTTAATATTCTTCTAGGCAACTTTAGATATAGGGTGATTGGTTAATGACAATTTAGTTACTGACTCCCGTAAATGATAAGTTCACATTCTTAACGTTCAACACTAGCGTCATAGGTTCGATCTTATTTGACTATCGATGTATTGAGAGCTAGGGTTTGCGCTCCCCTCCCTTTATTTGTACTAAAAAATAAATAACATTCTTATGGTTTATTTGGATGAAAACATAAAAAAATAATGAAAGTAAATGATTTTGTTTGTATCTTATAAGTTTACTTTTCTATAATTTGAATACTTTTAATTTTATCTCTTTATGTTTTGATTTATATTAGTATTAGAATTTATTGACAAAATAGTATGAGTGAAATTTGTCAAATATATTGGACTTCTCTAAATAAAAAAAAAAAAGACCAAATTGAAAGAAAAAAAACCACACAAACACACAAACACCTAAATATAGAATCTCCAAAGCATGCCGTAAACCTATATACCTCTCATTATAATCATAAATCATTAAAAAGATTGGTTATTTATATATATAAAAAGAATATATTTGTATATGAAAATCAACATTTGTCGACAGGTAACATGTAGTCGCAAAAAGGCTATTTTGTCGACGAGTGATTCACTGTCGCGAGAAGCCTGCTATTTCTGTCGACGCGTGAATTGTCATGGGCATAAGTTTAATTCTGCCGACGCAACCATGATTCCGTCGGTATAGATAACACCTAAATATTCTTTATCTATTTACATTCGTATAATATATTATATTTGTTTTCGAGAGAATTTATCATGATATTTGTTTCAAAATATATGATGGTTCGTTTTTTTTAGTATAAATTGGGAAAGAGATTACGAATACCGATTTTCAAATCGAATAAGTGACCGTAATGTTAAATTAGATAATTACCTGCAAACAATAAAACCAACGCGCTACTGACTTTTACGGTATCACGATAAAGTTTATTATTGAGCAAAAAGTAGCAAAGTTGTAGCTACATAGACTTAATAACTTAATTATTAATTATTATATTAATAAAAAATAAAAATAAATAAAATCTATGCTTGAATTTATCTAGCTATGATTATTTGGTCCATAATAAAAGCACCAACAACAACTTTAATTGAAGGGAAAAGAAGAAAAGGTTAAAAGAGAGTTTGAAACAATCTCATTAACTAAAATGAGTAAAATTCATGCTTGCTTTGGATCCACAAAATTATTGCATATAAAAGATGAATGATATTTTTCATATTTTAATACTTTTTGTACAAATATAGTTTTTTTTTTTTTAATAAATGAAATGACTTTTCAACTCACAATTAGGTAGATATGAATATAAAATAAAAATGGTTTATTAGTTGGTTGATGTCCAAGAAGTCATTTCAATTGCAAAACTATAGTTTTTTAACTCAATAATAATAGACATGTAATTTTTGTAAATATTTAAAATGTTTGAATTGATTATATCTGGAATTGATTATATCTTGTCTCTATAGTTTGAAAAAAAAAAGGTTAGAATATAGTTCATATGATTTAAAATTTTAGACTTTGTAATGCCAGTGACATTTTCCTACATCTTTTACGACCTACTTCAAGTTAAGCACGTTTAACTGTAAATTTTCTATGATTGAGTCAACGAAAAAGAAAGTACAACTTGTTGGTATAGGTAGTACAAATCAATTTTCTTAAGTCTTTTATCCCAACGATCCCTCTTATTAATATGTGGACTCGGTTCATTCATGTACCCCTCACAAACTCGAGTGTTACATTTGTCTCTATGATTTGGAGAAATCTACCATTTAGTCCATATGATTTCAAAAATTAAAATTTAGTGTATAAGGTTTGATAAATATTAAAAACTGTTTATCGTTTGTAATGTTGGTGAATAAAATATGTAGAAGTTGTTTTTGTATTTAATAATGAGATTGTGAGAAAAGTAATTAGGGATGTACAAAAAATCGACAACGCGATCTACCCGGTTTACCCAACCCAAACCGTAAAGGTTGCATTGAGTTATGCTTTTTTTTCAATTTGGGTTGGGTTAATTTTTTAGAAAACCCGGATTTTGGGGTCGGGATGAGGGTTATGGAGTTGTCTAAATTTCATTTAAAAAATATATATTATATTTTATAAATGAAATATTAGGTTGATTTATAACTTGTTCATTAGCAATGAGACGTATTTATATAACTTGTTCATTAGCAATGCGATACAATGATTCTTATTTTTAATCATGTAATGTGTATATGACTATAAAATAGTCATTTGTATAGAACTTTTGTAGTAGCGTGTTGATTTAAACTTTACCACCTCAACGAAATATTCTTTAACAACAAATATTTATTCTATATTTTAAAAGTATAATAACTTCATGATTCAACTCAACCCAACTGAAAGTATAAGGCCGGTCGGGTTGTGTTGCTTTCAAAAATAGGGTTGGATGGGTTGGTAAAATTTACCAACCTAAAAAATTGTGTTGGTTCTCTAATTCATCTCAACCCTACCCAATCCAACCGGCCAATCCAACTCATGTACACCTCTATCATTCATACATAAGATGTTACATGTACGTACATTCTTCCTTTGCCTATGATGTAAGAATAACATGAACTATCTTTTATATTTTATTAAATTATAGGGGACTAGATTCTATCTTTTTCAAAGCACATGGACTAAATTTTATATTTTTTCAAACTATAGGGATTAAGGTCTAAATTTTTAAATCATAAAAACTAAATTTATAATTTACCGAAAAATGTTTAAAAACATTATAATCATAAATGAGACGAGTCCAATTAATAAAACTAAATACACATAATATAAATATTTCTATCTTGGCTAAATTTTAATATAGCTTCTATGTATATATAAGGGGTACTTAAACCTTAATCTAACCCTTTTTTCTCTCTATTCGTTACAAATCTTAATATAGTCATCCAACAGTACAACTAACTAAAATAGAGAATATTAATTTTCTACCATTTATATGGAAAATGTGTCACACATTCGATGGGATAATTTAAATTGTAATAAAACCTGAAATAATAGAATGTACACATATAATTAATGAAAATCAAATGAAAAAAATAATAATAATAAAAAAATAAACCAAAATTTTAATTTAATCTTTTTTGTTTTTCCATTCTAACTTAAAAGTTATGCAAAACCCAAACAGAAGCAATTGAAAAAGGATGTCAAAGTGGAACTTAAAATAAAAAAAAAAGAACAATATTCCTAAAAATATTTGGCATTGATTCCCTGAACAATGTGTATTTCATTCTTACATGAAATGATAAAAATCACTAATTTGATTCTTTTAATTTATCAAATGAGTTGTCATTTTGTGTACATTAATGCTCTTATTATAAAGTTTGGGAATTTACCCATTTGTTGGGAGTGAGATGAAATTCTTTTAAAAAAAAAAATTAAGAACTTTTAGTTTTTAATTAGGTTTGGTGAACTCTTTATTTGGTTAATGGTATCAAAATCAATCATTAATCACTACCCAATTTTAGTTATTACATATATTTTCGATTATATATATATATATATATATATATATATAAATTATAGTTTATTTTAATGAACATTTCATTACACTACTAATATTTGTTGTTTAGATAATTTAAAATGAACATTATTGAAATAGCGTACAACAAAATGAGATTGATTTCAAAACGTAAGAGCTAAATAGAGATTTCAACAAATAAAATATAATCTTAAACCTTTAAGAAATTTGAAATCAAGGTTTAAGATATATAAAACACGCTTAACTACGAAATTTTTATGACTGGATCATCAAAAAGAAATGTGCATCTTATTGATTAATATAACAATAAAACTATTTTTAAGCATTTTTATTATAGAGGTAAACTCAAGTGGTCACATAACTTAGTACTCTTCCAAATTAAGCACCCTCAGCCGAACCGTTTCCATGATTGAACCATCGAAAAGAAATATGCACATTGTTGATATAGGTAGTACACAAATTAATTCTTTTTTAATCTTTTTATCTCAAAGATTCTTTCATTCGGATATGAACTCGATTCATTTATGTACCTCTTGTAAACTAGGGCATTACATGAATAAAAACAAAATCTCAGCAAGTGGGTGTAGTGCCCAAGATCTCCAGGATTTGGAATCTAAATTTTGCCTCTAATAAGTACTAGCATTTCTCTACTTCTTCTGCGACTCGACTATGTCACTACCAACCTTTAACATCTTTTAAGAATAAAGACTATTTCTACAAACCAACATTGATTTTTTCCGCATGTTTTATTTGCACTCACATATTTTCAAAAAAAAATTCTTAAGAAGTTATCCAACCAAATACTACTTCAAACTAAACACGTTTAAATGTAAAGTTCTTACGATTAGAGTCATAAAAATGAAAAGTACACCTTATTAGTATAAATAATACATATCTGTTCTTTAAGCCTTTTGTTTTAGGATCAATTCAGTTTATTCATATGCTTCTCATAAACTCAAGCGTTATTGGGTGTGCCGGTAACTAAGAGATCACAAGTTGATTTCCCACATCTCCGTTAAGTATTAGTTTTTCTTTTTTTTTTTCTTCTTTTTTTTCTAACATATCTCTGTTAAGTATTAGTATTTTATCTATTGTTTTAAATAAATCATCTCTAAATTCTGGAAACAGATTTTTTTTTTTTTTTTAATTAAAAATATTTATATTATTTTACAAAATTAGACAAAAATAAAGTTCAAATTACCGATAGCTAATTTTTAAGATTTTCTTAAATACAAACAATAAATTTAGATATTTAAAAATAGAAACTAAAATTAAACGAGTTTAATTAATTATATTTGTTATAACCTACTTTTTCTGAATCCATCATTTTAATTAATTAATTCCATATTTTTGTGTAATGTTTCTTCTTTAGGAGGCAAATAATTTAATTTTGGAAAGATGACACCCCCCATCTCATTATTATTATTATTATTATTATTATTATTATTATTATTATTATTATTATTATTATTATTATTAATTATTTGCAAACAAAGAAAAAGAAGTTTTTTTTTTTGTTTTAAGTTCTTTGAATTATATTCATCTTATTTTTAGTTATAAAAATGTGAAGTGTTTTGACTGTGACAACTCAACTTCCTCCAAAATTAGATAATGCAATTTAATTTGGATATTATATGAACATATATCCATTGAATTAATATAAGTCTTTATATGGTTTGGCAGTTTGGATTTTATTTTCAACAGTGTTTATAATAATCTAAGCTGTCTGTTTCTCCCCCCAAAATTGCTACAAATTTAATTTTCTGTCTGGCTTTTCCTAGGCATCACATAACATTTCAAACACACATGATGATTAATAATCTAATTTAAACTATACATTCATTCTTATTATAAACGTTATTTTAAAACGTGAATGTATAGTATGACGCCAAAAAAAAAGTAGTAGTTCAACGATATTAGTGAATGTCGAAGGATTATGAGGTCACCGGTTGTTATTCGAGCTGAATGAACTTTGATACATATTAAAAAAATGTGAATAATCATTTCAAAATTAATTAACGAGAAGTAACCACTTATTTTATAAATGATACTATGAAGACTTGAATCACTGATCAAGTTGATGCTAATACATCACTAGTTTCAGTTGAGCTATTTAAAATGAATAACTATTTAACTACGACCTAATAGTTAAATAAATATCTGATCAATCGTAAAATTGTTTAATGTTATTAGTTCACTTTATAATAACCATTTATTCAAAATTATTTTTTTACCACTTACATTGACCATCAAATATAACATAATACTTATATATTGGTAAAATATTATTTTAGTACATGAATGTTCATCCTTATTCTATCTTTGTCTCTAAACTTTGAAAAGTCTAATTATAATTCTTAAACTTTGAGTTTTGTTCTATTTTAGTTATTAAATTTAAGTTCAATTTTAAAAATTCACAAAGATTAAACGTGGGTATATTATTTGAAATAACACGGATAAAAATGTTCAATTTTGACACATAGAAACCAGACTGAAACTAAACTCTAAACTTAGAGATCAAAAGTGAGAAATATTAAAATGTCAGGAAAAAATGTTCAATTTTTAAATGTATGAATCAAAAGTGAGCATCATTAGTAAAAATGTTCATTTTTTTTAACTGAAACTAGATTCTAAATTTAAGGACAAAATAAAGTAATTTTCCCTTAAATTTATTATAAAGACCAGTTTTAACTCTTGTTTTTTGAAAGTTTAGAGACAAGTAATAAAATTTATTTTCTAAAAATTCAAGAACCAAAATCGAAAAAAAGTGAAAATTAGGAACCAAAATATTATTTTAGCCTATAAATGAAATGAAAATGGGTAGTTTATGTTAAAACCTCACAAACAAATGCAACTCAAAATGAAATGAGAATTTTAATTATAGAATAGTCTTAATTAAAGCCCAGTTCAAGTCCAATACCCAATTCAATCTATTAGCCCAAAATTTGATTACTTTTAAATCTTGGAGCTTATTTAAATTTATAACGTTAACCAGCTGAAATTCAACATAAATGTCGCTTTGGCCGAGTGGTTAAGGCGTGTGCCTGCTAAGTACATGGGGTTTCCCCGCGAGAGTTCGAATCTCTCAGGCGACGTTTGTTTATTTTTTCATGAAGTCTTCAAACAAATAAATTGTTTTAATTGATTTGGCTTTGATCAACATGTTCTTGAATTTTCTATTTTACATCGAGTATGCTTTGAATTTTGTACGTATTTAGTAGATCTTTGACCTATTTAACATTTTAAAAAATATTTAGAGATTTATTGAATATAAAATTGCAAGTATAAGGCCCTAAGCATAAAATTAAATTGTTTAAAATGTGTTTTTGGTCTCTAAACTATGGACTTTGTTCAATTTGACCCTTAGACTTTCAAATAATTAATTTTAATCCTTAAATTTTGAGACTTGTTTAATTGTTTATCCTTAGAGTCAAACTCGAGATTAGCTTATCCTTACCCCAAGTCAACCAAACTAAACAAAAAGCATGAGACACTCTTTATCCCATCAATTTCACCAATGAAGGCACCTAGAAAACATCCTCTATCATATCATATTCCTAAAAAGAAACAGACTTGAATAGTAAATATCTCTTAAAACCCACACAAACATAATTTTGTGATAAATATCATGACCAGATAAAAAAAATAAAGGCCATAAAATTCAATCTCTTGTGTACGTCAAGATGAAACATTTTGGAAGCATAAAGCAAAAATGATCTGACTCCTCGATAATCCGTTAGAAAAAACCTCCCAAAAAGTTTGGCTACTCTACCAAACTCGGACACCCGTCTACGTCTCGAGCCCAATGAATGACTTGTGTCTAGTCTTGCTGAACCATAATTATCCTACCACAACTCGGGACCCCAAACAGACGACCAACCACCTGTTCAACTCAACGTCATTGACGAACTTCATCTTCTCCGACGAGGCTCTTTTACTATGTTTGTTCATGGCCTTTGATGACAAAGAATTTTGCCTCCTTCGTGTCATCTTCGTCTTAGTGAAAGCGATATTCTGAAAGTCGCATGCTCTGCTTATGAGGGACAAAAAATGACTCCTCCAAAAACACACATCTTGCTAGAGTTTCTCTCCCTTTATTTTTTGGCTAGACCCCTTAGTTCTCGAAATGAAAACCCTTTCTAACTCTCCTTATCTCCTTCTCAACTTTTATTTAGGGAGATTTTTTCCTTGGTCAAATTATAACCTAGATTCGTACCAAATCTCATATCATGTTAGGAGTCGTGCCTTAAAGGTTCAGTAGTTTGTAATAAAAGAAGAAATCACTTAATGTTAAACATTTAATGTTATATTTCAGTTATTTAATTAATGTTATTATTTTTATTTATTGCGCATTTAATATTCCAAAGTTATTCAGCATTATCACATTAATGAGATTAGTGGCAATATGTGCATGGTTATTTAGATGAACACTTGCACAAGTATGTGAGAAATACAAGTGGATCAAGTTCCAAGTCAATAACCTAAAGCGTACACAGTACATGGACAAAGGCAAGGCACCTAAGTCCTAGTGACATTGTTGGTGCGACCCACTTTGCAAGAGTTGCAAACGACCTGATCCTGGTTGTTCATGTGAAGAAATGTGAATAAGGGTGCCTATGCAAAAAAAAGTTTTTTCATAAGACGTACGAGACTAGAATTCTTATGATTGAGTTAGTAATTTCGTTATAGACTCACATTAACTAGTTCGCCTGGGATGATCATATGTCGATGTGATCTTAATCTTGAGTCGGTTGTGCACGAACTCCTACTTTATGAAAACGTCATTTAATGTGCATGGAAAAGACTCGTCATACAACACTAGGTCAATAAGTCTAATACGTCATGGATTATCATAGTGAGTGGCTGGGAACGCAACGTCATAAGAAAGAATTTAGGACTTCTAGAATATTGAGGAAGATGTAGAGTTATTTCCCTGAGAACAGATTTCAGGGCTTGAATAAAGGGATCCTGCCTCTCGTTGACCCAAGAGAACATTGGTTTATAGTTGAACTATAAATACTTGTTCATTAGATGAATTTGTGGCGCTGAAGGAGAAAGATGTAACCATAGTGGTAAAATGGACATTTTGACCTAATTATGGATTACGAACAAATTTATGAAGGATTACATGGCAGACAACCGATTATATATGTGGATATTAACTTTTCATATAGTGTGAAAAAGTTCAATACAAACCTTTATTGGAATAAGCCTAATGTTAACCAGGAGGAATTGGATTCCGGGTCGATCTAGCTTTCATCCTATAGATCCACCAGTTCCGATCAAGCTCATGCATGCTTACCTATACACTTGTTTATTAGAGAGTGAGTTTGAAGTGTTCAAATTCACATATTAGTTATGTGAGACACAATTAATAGGAGTTTTAAGTTTATGGTTAAACTTAATTAATTAATATATTTGATATATTAATTAAATATTTATTGGATAAATATTAATGAGAATAAATTAATTTATTGGATAAATTAATTATAAATAATTATTGAATAATTATCGATAGAACTCACCTATTAATATGTTGGACATATTATTTTAATAGTTATTGGATAATTATGAAAGTTGAGAATTATAACTAATATGTTGGACATATTAATTATTTTAATCATTATTAAATGAGGAGTATTAATTAATATGTTGGACATATTAATTGGAAAAATAATTATTAGATAATTATTAAGGTAGAGAATTAATATATTTGATATATTAATTAAATGAGTTTATTTATACATAATATATCATATATATTATGAAATTGACATTTATTGGACAAATATCAATTTTGATATATATATATATATATATATATAATTGATATATGAAATATATTGTGCAAATTCCAAAATCTATCCCCCTAATAGAGAGATGCAAATTTCAATCCCCTAGGGAGGGATGTGAATTTCAAAATTTCTATTTAAATAAGGAATGGATCATTTTGATTTTTCCAATATCTTTTAATATTGGATATTCAAATGATCTTGTATTTCTTTAATTTAAATATTCATTTATTTACTATGAATAGCATGTTTTGGAGGTCTTCATTCTCATCCCACTCAATTTAGAGTAACATAATTCTTAAATTGAGAAACCATCCGAAAATTGAGTTCTTTATTTCCTCCTTAGTCATGCCTTTCACAAAAGTTCCAAGCTTCATTCTTTAGAAGACAGATCAATCAAGAAGGCTCTAGGAAATTAATCGATCGTACTCAGCATAAAGACCCGTCGGAACTAATCAGGGGCCTCAACGAATGTGTGATATATTTTTATTTATAACATGTCAATCACCTATAGTAAATGCATATAGATTAATTAGATTAATTAATTAATTAAATTTTTTGTAATCACATGCTTCTGTCGCGTTAACTGCATGTTCCTATCCCACAATTTTCAATATATCAGACCTTATTGCTTCACAAACTCCGCTTTCTTCTCAACAGTGACAACGAACAACACATTTTACTTATTAAGCAGACAAAAAAAAAAAAAACTCCTCATTGACAAATGAAAACCTTATTGTCAACTTCATTCTCATGCCAACCCTCTAAGTACTCAAAACGAATATTGAGACGCCCTTCAAATATAATTAAATAGGGCCTAGAAACACACATAGTGGTGCCCAAATGTGCTCACGATACCGTCTTTAATGAGACCTTCTCATCACTAATTATCTCAGCTAATTTAGATACATTTGTTCACACAAGTTTTGCAGCATATTCTTGAGGTTAACTTTACTCAAAAGTTTTGCAGCTTATTCTTGAGTTGAATTTTTCTTAAGAGGGTGTTTGTTTGGAAAATTGTGCAGTGTTTATTTTGAGTGTTTAGAAATGAGAAGTTATTTTGAGTGATTATAAAGAAGAAATTGTAATAATAGCTCGTTTTTATAAGGTTTTTAAAGAGTGGTTATAAAAGTCCGTTTATAAAATTTACATAAAAACACAAAACAAACAGCCCCAAAGGGTTTCACAACTTGTTCTCGAGATTGATTTTGTTGATATTGGATTGACCTTTTGGCTTATTGGTCCCTAAATGATCGATATTTGATTAATTGATTGTTGGATTAGTCTTTGACATGTTGATCTTTTTGAACCTTTTGGTCTTTGACTTGTGGATCGTTGGATTGGTCTTTAAATTGTTAATCTATATGAATGTTTGGTCTATAAGTTGTTGATCTACTTGATGATCAGTTTTTGACTTGATGATTGTTGGATCGATCTTTGACTTATTGATCTTTGGATTGGTTATTAATTTGTTGATCTTCTTTTGATGGTCCACTTGAAAAACACAATGTCTTCAAAGTACTTTTGGACTTTAAAAATGTGTTTGATCCTTATAAATTTGAAGAGTCTTCGTCTTTGTGAATTCTCTAAGAAATTTCAAATTTATTGACCATTGAACTCTTATATTTATAGAACTATTATGAACCATGAGCTTGGGCTTTGCTAAGACCTTTAGGCTTAACCTCTTAAGCTTGTCTACGTGGACTTGAGCTTATTCATTGAACTTGGGATTTGGTTTATGATCAAATTTCATTTTGAAAAATATTGCCTCAAAGTTGAATTTAGAATAATGATATGAAAATTTATAATTAATCGAAATTTTTAAATCAATTGCTCTAAAAAAAAAAAAAAAAGTTAATTTAACCTTTTTTTTTTTTTTTTGAATATACGACCTATGTGTTTTCAATATATAGAATAATAATAATAAAAAAATAGTGAAGGAAATAGTATTCTTTAGTTAGGTTTTATGTGTTATTTCTATTTGAGCTTTATATGTCAAAATAATTGTTAAGAAATATGCACTTTAAAATTTGAAAAGTTATTCTAAAATAGATGAATGACAAGTGGATGGATGGATGT
>JBBMEG010054936.1:0-15872 GCA_037832605.1 Cyclanthera cordifolia
ACCCTTTTCCACATAATTGGATATACAAATTGATCATTGACTCTTAAAGAGAGGGGACCCTTTGATAGATTCTATCACTTTACTTCAAGGGTGCTTCAAATCTAAGATTGTTCCACTTTCTTAGATGTCTATTTACCCAAGTGTGTCATTCTAAGAACTATGAAAAAGATTAGAGTTGTTTTTTTTTCTTAGGTGCGCCGCTCTGATCAAGTGTGTCATTCTAGCTAAGAACTACATAAGTGAGCAAGTAAAGTATGAATGCTAGCCTGGAAGGGATGCAAATAAAAGAAGGAAAAACTCCTAAAGAGTATTTTAGATTCTAAAAGTGTGTGTGGGAATAAAAGTCCCTAAGCATTTACATTAGTCAAGCTTTTTTTATTTTTGTTTTAGAAAAGATGGTTATAAGCCAGAAGTATTCATCTAGTAGAAGCACTTGGAATATTATTCTGTGTTGGAATAAGAAAATGAAAGGGTTGGATTGTCATAAAAAATTTGGATTTCCAAAGAATATAAGCGAAGGCTAGAAATCTTTACTTTATGATGAGATTTTTGACTAAAGATCCTAATGCTTAGATCATTGTAATTACATTGTATTTTCATGACTTTTAAAGAGCGCTAACAATCATTTCTACTAGTAGAGTGGATTTTTCGAGACTAGCAATATTCATGTTTGGGGGTGTGATAACTCTCAAAATTGAGAGTTATCTAGCTTACGTTTACTTCTTATTCATGCATTTTAAGGTTTAATAATATTAAAAAAAACACGAGGATATGAAGTAATTAGGCTAAAAACACTTATTTGTCAGTTTAGGTATGATAAATATGGAAAATATGGAAATTGTACTTTTATCATGCTAAATTGCATGTTTTTATATTTTTATTGCCAAAATCTCACCAAAGTTAGGAGCATCCATATTAGAATAGGAATACAAGATGCTTAGGGCATCAACCAAGTCAGGACAATCCTAATGCTGGCCGCATTCTTAATGTTGGTCGCATTTTTAGTCACCTTCTCAATATTGTACGCATTCCCCTTGTCGATCGCATTGCCAATGTCGGGCACATTCCTAGAGACAATACATACTTTCAGAAGTGACAAAGCGCAGTGCATTCTCAATGTTGGATGCATTTCACCCACATTGGAATTCAAGGTTGAAGAAACATAAATTATCATTTCACAAAAATCAAGGATAGATTGAACGTCCAGGATTTATTGTTGCTTGCCCAAGAAAGAGTAATATGGCAGCAAGTCAAAGACAACAAAAAGTAGCACCTAAATCGAGGAAGTGGTGGTTGAGTGAGAAAAACATGGGAAGTTCGGGCCTATAGAAAGGACCATCATCAACAAGCTCCAGTCGTCGAAGTTTGAGTCAATGTGCAAATCAAAGTTTGTTTGATTTAAATGAAAAGAAGGTGATAGAGTGAATTTCCCACTTTTGAGAACATTGCCATTGCGCGGGACTTTGTAACCAACTTAATTGGCACAAACTTAAAGTGAAAATTAGTTGTCTTATCGTCCTCTGCATTCATATGAGTGGCTCATATGTAAGGGATAATTCTTCTCCTCATCTTTTTCTTTCATATCTTTCCGACCATATATGTAACATATTTTATTTTCATGCATTTTAGTTTATTCACTATTTTATATTTACTTTTATGGTTTTGTTTTATATGTAATGATGTTGTAGTCTTATGTGGAGGTTATCTTCCGTTTAATAGGAGTCGAATCAATGTTTATCACGCCATTAACGTTACACACATTCTTCTTGAGTATTTGCAAGTTATGTTTTGAGTAACATAGTGAGGACAAGGTAGAATTACTGTTTACAAAGTAAGCATGTTAACTAACAAGGTTGATTGCTCATCCACTTATCGTTTATGTTTTACTTGGCTATCGGGATGTAATGAGATAAAATTAAAGGTCCTTAGTGTTGTTATTAGGTTCGCTACTCGATCAAATATTAGGTTTAGGGAGGGTTCTCCATAGCCAGCCCACTAATAAATACGAACCACATCCTTAATGCGTACAACATTAAGAGAGAATGTACATTCAAAAGAAGGCATTGTCGTGTAGTATAAACCTTAATCTCTACCATGTCACTTGTCTTAGCTAGCTGATTTCAATACTTTTATAATTTATGTACTTACTTTTACTCGTCATTCCTGCCTTTTATCAATGCATGCTTAAATTGTAGATATTGAGCTTAATGTTGTTTGACAAAAAGGCAATGCTTGCCACATTGAACATATATTCGCATTTAAAATTTAACTCAATACCACAATCCATCTTATCATTGAATGTTACCTTTCTTCAACTCGAATATAGAATTAATTTAAAGAATCAGTCCTTGAAGAGATGACTTAGAAATTTATTACTTGATACAATTGACAGTGTACACTTGCATTTTTATAGGAGTGTTATTTTGTTATGTTTAGGATGTTAGTGATTCTTGTCCCATTGTTGTTATGTGTCGCATTTTGATTCATTTCATTACATGGCTCCGCTCCACCGAGCATCATGTTTTTGGCTCCGTTTCAAGGGAAATAAAATAAATTGAACCATCACGTCGCACTGGAAACTTGACTATCAGTTAACTTAAAGAGAAAATGACATTTTTATCAATTTAGAACTAAGCGAGTTTCTTTGCATCTTTTAAGCACTTGTCCTAGATTTCTCAAGCAATTATTGAAGGAATTCTTAAAGAATAAGAAGTCGTCCATAAATACTTCCATAATTTCTCTATCATATTATAAAATATGTCATCATACATCTTTGAAATGTGGCTGGGGAATTACATAGGGCAAAGGGCATTATTCTAAAAGCAAAAATTCTATAAGGACAGGTGAGAGTTGTCTGATCTTGATCTTTAGGATCTATAATAATTTAGTTATACCCAGAGTACCCATCAAGAAAGTATTATTGACGAGCAATCCGATCCAACATCTCATCGATATATGGTAGTGGGAAATGTTCTTTCTTGGTAATTTCGTTTAATTTCCTGTAATCTATAAATACTGGTCATCCAGTGACTGTCCTTACAGGGATATCAATTCATTCTTCTCATTTTTAACAAATGTCATACCACCTTTCTTAGGTACACATTGGATAAGACTTACTTAGTTTCTATCTGCAATTGGATAGATGACTCCCACATCCAACCACTTTATGATTTCTTTCTTCAAAACTTCCTTCATTACATGATTCAATCTTTTTTGTGACTCTGCTAACCTTCCTACCTCGTCTTCCAAATTAATTGTATGCATGTTGGAAGATGGGATAATTCCTTTATTATCCTCAAGCGTCCATCATTTTACTCTCTTATGTTGTTGCAACAGGTCTAGCAACGACTTCTCATTTTTAGGTTCTAAAGCAGAGAAAATGATGATTGAAAGAGTTTCCTTCTCACCCAAGTAAGCATACATTAGATGCTCCCAGAGTCGCTTTAACTCTAGAGTAGGTGGCTCTAAAATCAATGGCTTCATTAGAGGACTTTTCCTTTCTCCAAAACTTAAGATGTCAAAATGATTGCAACTTGAAAGCATCTTACATTCTTCTACTTTCTCTTCTTCGATTGTGGTTGACAATGCTTTTGCATCATCCCAATACGAAGAACTTTCAATCATTTTCTCTTCTATGACTTCTTCAACTTTTTCTTCAATTGAACTTAACATTGAACAATTCCCACACTCAGCAGAATATTTCAAGGAATTAAAATTAGTAAATTGCACCGGCTTTCATTGATTCTCATAGTGATAGTGCCTTTTTATACATCCACTAAAGTCCTTCTTGTTGTTAGAAATTGGCGTTCTAGGAAGATGGGGGCTCCTCGTCATCCTCATAATCTGACAATATGAATTCTGCAGGAAATATAAACTTGTCTACTTGACTTATAATATCTTTATTCTTTCCTTCAGGATATTTCTCGGATTTATCCTCGAGTTAGAGTATAACTATGGTAGACCTAGCTTCACGAATGCCAAATGCCTTGTAAATACATAAAGGCATTAGATTAATCCTTGCTCTAATATCACGTAAGGCTCTCCCTAGAGATTTACCTCCAATAAAAACTGGGATGGTAAAAGCTTCGAGATCTCATTTATTTCTTGAGATTCTACTATTATAAATTGTAATACACTCTTCAGACAACGAAAATAATTTTAATTCTTCAAATTTACTCTTCGTAGAAAGAGTATCTTTCAAGAATTTAATGTAATTAGGCCTTTGCCACAATGCATCCACCAATGGAATATTAATGTTAATTTCAATGAAAATGCCTAAGAATTTCTAAAATTGTTTATGTCTCTTTTCTTCTTATTCAACCTTTGAGGTAAAGTGGAGTTAACATAGGTGTTTGTTTTTCCTTCTCACTATCCTTAGTTGAATTGTTTAAAACTGGGCTTTTGACCTTGCTACAGTCCCCTCCACTTACAGCTAGATTTCCCAAAAGCTCGCATATGACGTTGTCTACACTAGTGATACCTTCTGCATTAGTATCTTGCTTGGTCTAACTTGTACTTCAGCTTTCATATTCTCCATTGACTGTTTATCCTTTTACATCATCTTCAAATACTTCCCACTTCTAAACTCAATAGTGTGAACTTGCTTCTTTCTATTCTTTTTGCATGCTTAGTATCTAAAGGAAGTTTTCGTAAGGGTCTAGTCCTCAGTTCTGCTGCTAGCTGCCTAATTTGTAACTCAAGATTTCTCATGGTTGTTTGTTGACTACTGATAGTTGCATCAGTCTTGATGATGTACTTTTTGAACATGGTTTCTAGCGAAGTCCCAGGTACATGTTGTTGCGGGGTAGGTTTCTAAAATTCTAGCTATTGAAGTTCTGATGGCTCATATATCATTGGTTATGATTTTCATAATTGGAAGGATTGTTAACTGCACCTCCTGGATTAGACCAAGAGAGGACCATAATAATTTCTACCTACAGGTGTAGTACAGGTGAAGAATGATTAGGATGTTGATAAGAATTTTAAGATGGTCTGTTATGATTTCTAGCTCCCATTTCATGACAAAGGCAATATTCTAAGGACAAATACAACAACTTTCTAAATCACCACAAAACACACAGGCCTTTTCAGGAGATTGGCTCCCATGTACATGACAAAGGCAAGATTCTTCATCGTATTGGCCATTGCAATCATTCGTGCTTAAATCAAAGTGAGTGCATCAAAGTAAGTTTTCACACTTTTCATGGTCATGGTTTTGCGAGTTTTGGTCCATTGGCAGTTATTCATAGATATAGTTTCTAAGATGCTATAGGCTTCATTATGGGTCTTCTAAGCAGAGATTCATTTACAGATATGTCTAGCATCACACTAGTAGTTGGTTCTAACTCATTGTAAAACTGTCTCATTTGAATGAAGTAAGGTAGAACATGGTTAAGATACTTTCTAAATAGCTACTTGACTGCTCCCAAACTTCACAAACTATTTCTCCTCATACTGCTTGAATCCTATGATTTGATTTCTTACGTTTATATTTTAGTAGGAGGATAATATTTCGTAATAAATTTTTCAGCTAGTTCTTTTCAAGATGCGTTAGTGCAAGACTTTAGCATTGTCCCTTAAGAAATAAGAAAACAATGTAATCCTTAGGTCTTCTTGTGTTACATCAAATATTTTGAATGAATCATTAACTCCTAAGAATGATCTTAAGTGTTGATGTGGATCTTAGATGCAAAACTATAAACTTTACCAATGGCTTGGAGGATTTGAAATATCACAAGGTTTAAATTAAACCATTTTCCTCTAATTTTAGGCCTTACAATGTTTAAGGTTGAAACATTTTCTATAGGCTTTCTAACCGTAATAGCCCTATCCCTCTCAACCACAATCGGGTTGGGGTCAACATTCACATTGCGGTTAACATTGTCAATGTCCTGCGCATTGGGTACATTAAGTAAATTGTTACCTTCTTGCTGAACCATTCTGATTCTTATGTTCTTGCACTCCTGCTAACGTCTACGGAGATAAGTTCTCTCAATTTCATGATGAAATGCAAAAAGTGCTAAAACGATCGCTCATGCATCTGTACTAAACGATCAAATTTATTAACCTTTCTAAAAAAAATATAACTAAAATCTAAATCAGTCTCCAACAACGACGCCAAAAACTTGTTGGTGATGTCGGGTGCAATGTTGATGTGAAATCTGTTTAGGATGCAGGTTCGCATTGGATATGCCCTAAACATCTGAAAACACAAGTGTACGCTTTCAATTGTATCAAGTAATAAGTATATTCAAGTCATTTCCTCGATGATTGATTCTTTGAAGTAATTTCATATTCTTATTTGGGTTGGTGAAACAAACACAAAAATGAGTAAAATAAGTTGGAATGAAAATGTGGCACGCATTGTTAATGCAGTAAATATTGCCTTTAGTCAAACAACTTCTAGAGGAATACTTACTGTATAGAAACATACATAGTAGATTAATAGATGCTAAGAAATATATAGCACATTCATAATTAAAATACAAAGATCATTAATTATGGCAGTTGGCATGGTAGAAAACTAAGTTTATACTGCTTATCAGTGTCTTCTTCCAAAGCATACTCTTTCTTGATGTTATCGCATCAAGGACGAATTCATTGGGATATGGGGGACCTCTCCTAAACCTACTAACTTCATAACAATGAACCCAATAACAATGAATAAGAACCTTTAGTTTCACTTCCGTCTCCCGAAGCAAAGCAACGAACGCATTGGCTATAGAATAAGTGGGTTGTTGGTTGATCCTTGTTAATTAGCTTGCTTACTTTGTAATAATTAACTTCTACGTTGCCTTATCTAGTTACTTGGTTATATCATTACTAAATGAACATACAAATACCATGAAGAGTGTTGTCTACATTCAGAAAATGAAGGACATTACCAGAAACATTACAACGAGATGCTTCACATAAAGAATGCATGAAAAAGTACACAATGATACACTTCATATCTTGGATTAAGTTGATATTTACTAACAATGCCTAGCATAGCATATGTCAGGTCTTGTACACAACATAGCCTACATCAAGCTTTCTATAACCAATGCGTAGGGTATTCGTCTAATTTTCTGAACATCTTTAAGTGTTTTAGGAGTGTTTTGCTTAGACAATGAGATTTCATGTCTAAAAAGTAATTGGTTCCTTTTGAAATCTTTTATCACATATTTGTACAAGCTTTTGTCAATAATACTTGAGACGTGGCTAACGCTCTCTTGGACCGATCCCTTATAATTTGAATCCCAAGAACATACGAAAGCCATTACTTGATATCAGTCAACATTCTTACTTAATTCCTAATGAGTAAGATGTCATCTACATACAACAATAGGAATGCCACTTTATTGTCAATGATCTTTTGTAAACACAAGGTTCACTAACATTTTTCTCAAATCCATATGATTGGATCACATCATCAAATCTCTTGTTCCAAGACCTGGACGCATGTTTCAATCCATAAATTAATTTAACAAGTTAGCAAACCTTTTGCTCTTGTCCCATAGAAAGAAACCCTTCTAGGTTCATATAGATTTCCTCTTCATTATCGTCATTCACAAAAGCATAGTTGAGATATATCTTCCGTATCTCATAGTCATAATATGAGTCCATGGATAAGAGGATTTTAATATACTCGTTCTCTTTGAGTGAATCCTTTTGCTACAGGTCTAGGCTTGAAAATTTGCACATTCCTATCTACACCTATATTTCTCTTGTAGATCGACTTGCACCCAATAAGCCTAACATCCTTTGGTGCATCTAGAAGAAACCAAACTAAATTAGAGTACATCGACTCCATTTCGAGGTTGATGGCTTTTATCTACTCTTTCCAGTCAATATCCTTCATTGCCTTTCCAAAAGACAAAGGTTGTTCAACATTATCCTAGTAACATTTAGTGTCTGTAAGACAATTGTATATGGAACCAAATTATTCCTAATCCTCCCATTGCGTCGAGGCAAAGGACTTTCCTCATTCAGCAAGATTTGACCATCAAATTCCGATGATTCATCAACTATCCTAGTTGATGAGTTTCCAGCATCTCATGCTAGTCAGCTATTTATGGTAGCATTGATGAGTTTCCAACATGACCATTAAATCCTGTTGACCTTCCTGCAACAACTCTCATTGTAGAAATCGTAGCATTATCAAAACTTAATTCTTTTAATACCACTACCGTTGGCTGTTTATGGTATTTAACATAATCTTCTTCTAAGAATGTTGGGTTTGTTAACTAAAATACAAAATTCTCATTTGAGTTATAAAAATAGCCCTCTCTCGTTTTCTTGAGGAAACCTATGAATAGGCATAGCTTTAAATGTGGTTCTAACTTCTTTGGCTTTGTAGTAAGCACATAGACCGAACTGACCCAAATTCTTAAGTGGCGTAAACTACCTTTACGTCCATTCCATAACTCATAGGGTTTCTTCAAGACACTCTTTGATGACACCATGTTCAAAAACTTTTATGCCGTCTACAACGCGTATCCATAAAACTATTCGGCAGTTAAGCAAAGCTTATCATTGACCGAACCATTTCTAAATGGGTTTTTACTACTCATTTCTAAAATTTCATTCTATTAAGAGGTTCCAGAGGCTGAGAGTTGTGGCGTTATTTCATTTTTTCCAAGTAGTTTTGGAATTGCAAGTCTATATACTCATCACCACGATCTGATCATAGTTTTTAATCCTTCTATCTAATTAGTTCTCTACCTTAGCTTTAAACTCCTTGAACTTTTCAAGAGTTTCTAATGTATGCTGCATTAGATAAAGATATTCATATCTTGAGTAGTCTTCAGTAAAGGATACAAGGTACTCATACCCTCCCCGAGCTTTAACATTCATCGAACCACATAAGTTTGAATATATAAGTTCTAAAGATTAATTGGCTCTTGCTCCCTTTGCCGTAAATAGTTTTTTGGTCATCTTGCCTTCTATGCAAGATTCATTGTAAGTAAAGTGTCCATCTCTAACCCAGTGAGAGAACAACTTTTTACTAACCTTTTATTCGTATTGAAATTAATGTGACCTAATCTAATATGCCAAAGATATGTCTTGGATTTAGGAGAAATTATTTATCCTTTGTTTGTGCTACTATTACCCGTTGTTGTTTCTGACTAATATGTCTAGAAAAACTTCTATAGTCCTAATTTTTAAGACTATTATCCCAGTAACTAACTACTCCTATTAGTCACTTCCCTTAAATGAAGAACACACATGTTCAGTTCCTCCCGAATCAACAATCCAGGGGTTGTAAGATTCTCCCACTAAACAAGACTCAAGTATAGGTAAATACAGTTTACTTTCATTGTCATTATTCTTCATTTCATTTTGCTTAGGAAAAATTCCTTTTCCAATGGGTAAGCTTGTGACAATGGAAACACTTCCATCCTTCTTGGTCTTGACTATTTTTACTTTTAGTGCATTGACTTTATTCAATCTTCTTATATATATATATATATATATATATATATATATATATGAGCCTTTGAGGTCCTACCACTAAGCTAGTGTATAGAACTTCTGTAAAACAACACTTTCCATTTTTAAGTTCATATACAAGAGTAGCATTTCTATTAAATAGTTGACACGAGTTTATAACGAAATTAATAGTTCGATCATAAAACTTGTGGTCCCGTTTTTCTACAAAAAATCTTTTTTGCATAAGTGCCCCAACTCACATGTCTCCATATGAACAACCAGAATCAAGTCAGAAATAACATCAAATGCTTCTATTTAAATATACAAACTACTAGGCCTTTTGGGCACAACCCCTAACATTTGCCACGTAAGTTGGTTGCAATGTTCTGCGCAATGGCAATGTCTTCAATGATGGGAAGTTCACTCTCCCTTCATTTTACTAGAAATCAATACAAATAATTAATCTTCATACTAAATCTTAAATTCAACAACATTGATCTGTTGCAGGATGTTCCATTATATAAGCTAGAAAACCCTTATTTTTCTTCCCACTACACCAGTTCCAAAGTTTTAGGATACTAAATTGGGATGTCATTGACTTGCTGTCAAAGTGTCTTTGCTTAGGCAAGCAGCAACAGATCTTGACTTCACAATCCATCCTTGATCCATGTGAAATGATAATTTATGTTTTCATAGGTCTAAATTTGATGCGGGTAGAATATACCTAGCCTTGGGGATGTATTGTCCTTTGTTAATGCCCTCAACAATGGACTTCTCCACTTATGCACCTATATGGGAATATGGCCAGCATTGAGAATGCACCTAGCATCGCAACATTTTGGCTTGATTGAAGTCTATAGCTTCCCTTTCCTGTGCTAATCATAAATGCTCACGACATTGATGAGTCTTAAGCAATAAAATACGAGCATCATTAAAAAACATGCCTTAAAAGTGTATTTTCCAGATATCTCATATTCAACATGTCTAAATTGACAAAGTAATATATTTAGCCTATTTTTCATATGAAATCACGAAATTCTTATGATTTTAACTTCTAAAACCATGAAATCCTAGGAAATGTAATTCAAACAAGTCTCTAAATGAAGAGTTACCAAAGGGGACGGTTTTTTGAGTTTCTAAACTTTTGTTTCTTTTTTTAAATGTTATTTACTCGAACGTTCAAGTTTGAGAAGTTTTTTTGTTGCTTATAATTTTGGTCATCAAATTTGAAATTCAAGGTCACACAAACTTTTTTAGTTTGGTGATAGAGTTTCCCAAACCCTCATCTGTGAGTGTAGTAAGAGACCATTTATTTGTAAATGGTATCGATCAAAGTTATGACACATGGATTTGACATGGAGAATATATATTGAGGAAAAGAAGCAATATTGAAAGTTTTACAATCGATCAAATTATAGATGAGGATTTGGATGACCAAACACGAGTGTTTGAGGCTGCACACGATTATTATAAAGACAAATCGCCAATATTTGAGCAATCATTATAGAATGCCAAGTAACCATTATACCCAAGTTGTAATAGTTTTACTAAGATATCTGCATTGATAAAGCTGTATAATTTGAAACCAAAGTTTGGATGGTGCGATAAGAGTTTCACATAGTTGTTAGAACTATTGAGCATTCTATTGCCTTGTCCTAATGAATTTCGATATCTACCGATTATGCCAAGAAGATTTTAAGTACATTATGAATGAATTATGAAAAAAATTCATCTGTGCATCAATGACTGTTGTTTGTATCGAAAAGAACTCGCTAATGCCATATTGTGTCCTACATGTGGAACATCAAGATGGAATGTTCGGAAGAATGTGCAAGTAGGGAGTAAAAATATTCCAGTATAAGTCATGTGATATTTCTCTCACGTTCCAAGATTTGAACGAATGTTTCCAAGTGAAGAAAGTTTAAAATTAGTGACGTGGCATGCTACTGATCGACAGGTCGATGGGAATATAAGACATCTGACCGATACACTCTCATGGAAACAAATAGATGAAAGATGGACTAGATTTAGTTTAGAATCGATGAATCTTCGTCTATCTTTATCGACATATAGACCAAAGTACTAGATGTAGTTGTTGGCTAGTGATGTTGGTGACTTACAATCTACCTCTATGGTTGTACTTGAAGTGTAAATACTTGATGTTAAATGCATTGATTTATGGACCAATTAAACAACCAGAAAATCACATAGATGTTTATTTAGCACCATTGAGTGACAATCTGGAAATGCTATGGAATAGAGGTATTGAATTCTTTGATGCATACTATCAACAATATTTCACTTTGAAAGCTATTTGGTTGTGGACCATTAATAATTCCCTACATAAGGTAATTTAGGTTTAATGATTCCGTAAATAATGTTTGACCTTCACATTCCTACAAAACCCTAGTTTGATGAACTTTTATTTTAAATTCTCTTCCCTATAGATTTATGCGAGTTTTTTAGGTTTTTGGTTCAAAAGTGGTTAATTCATGATTTGGTCTTAAGTTCGTTCGATGTTCGTCATACACACTTATCCCAAATCCTAGTTCAACAAAATTATATTTTTAATTCTCTTACCCATAAATTTATGCAAGTTTTTTAGGGTTTTTGTTCAAAAATGGTTAATTCATGATTTGAACTTAAGTTTGTCCGATGTTTGTTCTATATATTCCTACAAAACCCTAGTTCGACGAACTTTTAATTTAAATTCTCTTACCCATAGACTTATGCGAGTTTTTAGGGTTTTGGTTCAAAAGTGGTTAACTCATGATTTGGTCTTAAGTTCAATCGAAGTTCGTCCTACACACTTCTCCCAAACCCTCGTTGGACGAACTTTTATTTTTGATTCTCTTACCCATAGATTTATGCATGTTTTTTAGGGTTTTGGTTCAAAAGTGGTTAATTCATGATTTGGTCCTAAGTTCGTTCGAAGTTCGTCCTAAACACTTTTCCCAAACCCTAGTTCGACAAACTTTTATTTTAAATTTTCTTACCCATATATTTATGCGAGTTTCTTAGGTTTTTTGTTCAAAACTGGTTAATTCATGATTTGAACTTAAGTTCGTCCGATGTTCGTCCTACACACTCCTCCCAAACCCTAGTTCGACTAACTTATATTTTTAATTCTCTTACCCATAGATTTATGGGAGTTTTTTTAGGTTTTTGGTTCAAAAGTGGTTAATTCATGATTTGGTTTTAAGTTTGTTCGAGGTTCGTCCTACACACTCCTCCCAAACCATAGTTCGTCGAACTTTTATTTTTAATTCTCTTCCCCATACATTTATGCGAGCTTTTAGATTTTTGTTTCAAAAGTGGTTAGTTCATGATTTGGTCTTAAGTTCGTTTAATGTTCGTCCTACACACTCTTCCAAACCCTAGTTCGACGAAATTTTATTTTTTATTTTCTTACCCATATACATATGCGATTCTTTTAGGTTTTTGTTTCAAAATTAGTTAATTCATAATTTGGTCTTGAGTTCGTTCGATGTTCGTCCTACACACTCCTCAAAAACCCTAGTTCGACGAAATTTTATTTTTAATTCTCTTACCCATAGATTTATTCATGTTTTTTAGGGTTTTTGTTCAAAAGTGGTTAATTCATGATTTGAACTTAAGTTCGTCCGATGTTCGTCCTACACACTCCTCCCAAACCCTAGTTCGACAAACTTTTATTTTTAATTTTCTTACCTATAGATTTATATTAGTTTTTTAGGGTTTTTGTTCAAAAGTTGTTAATTCATGATTTGAACTTATATTCGTCCAATGTTTGTCCTACACACTCCTCCCAAACCCTAGTTCAACGATCTTTTAGTTTTAATTCTCTTACCCATAGATTTATGCATGTTTTTTAGGGTTTTTGTTCAAAAGTGGTTAATTCATTAATTTGAACTTAAGTTCGTCCGATGGTTGTCCTACACACTCCTCCCAAACCCTAGTTCGACAAAGTTTTATTTTTAATTCTCTTACCTATAGATTTAAGGTAGTTTTTTAGGGTTTTTGTTCAAAAGTTGTTAATTCATGATTTGAACTTATATTCGTCCGATATTTGTCCTACACACTCCTCCCAAACCCTAGTTCGACGATCTTTTATTTTTAATTCTCCTACCCATAGATATATGCGAGGTTTTTACATTTTTGGTTCAAAAGTGGTTAATTCATGATTTGGTATTAACTTCGTTCGATGTTCGTCCTACACACTCCTCCCAAACCCTATTTTTTTTTTCATTCTCTTACGCATATATTTTTTATTTTTCATTCTCTTACGCATATATTTATGCGATTTTTTTAGGTTTTTGTTTCAAAAGTGGTTAATTCATGATTTGTTCTGAAGTTTTTTCGATGTTCGTCCTACACACTTCTCAAAAACCCTAGTTCGACAAATTTTATTTTTAATTCTCTTACCCATAGATTTATGCATGTTTTTTAGGGTCTTTGTTCAAAAGGGTAACATTCATGATTTGAACTTTAGTTCATCCGATGTTTGTTCTACACACTCCTCTCAAACGCTAGTTCGACGAACTTTTATTTTAAATTCTCTTACCCAAAGATTTATGCGAGGTTTTTAGGTTTTTTGTTCAAAAGTGGTTAATTTATGATATGAACTTAAGTTCGTCTGATGTTCGTTTTACACACTCCTCCCAAACCCTAGTTCGAATAACTTTTATTTTTATTTCTCCTACCCATAGATTTATCCAAGTTTTTTAGGGTTTTTGTTCAAAAGTGGTTAATTCAATATTGGATACATTGACTTCCAAACCATCAAATGGTCCTTCTTCTCTTAAAATAGCTTCGAACACGTAAAATGGATTTTTAACTGAGCACATTTGATAAGCTCCAAGGTTGCTTGGTTTTATAAAGCTAGAGGTTCTTCTTAGATCCTTGTAAGAACTCACAAATATGGAAAAAATCAACACTTGATCCCAACCAAGAGTTAAGTTAGAATGGTGAATACACTCTTAGATCTCACTTAGAACCTATGGTGGTCACTCTTAGATTCTAAGACAACTCACTCCAGAATTAGTTTGATCAACACTAATCCAATGAATTGATTTTTCATTCAAATCTAAAGCAAGATTTAAAAAAAGACAACACCAAAACGGTCAAAAAAACTCAAAATTTAATATCAATATTCTTCTAAAATGAGGTGTTACAAGCCCTTTTTAAAGCCAAAATTTCGTGAATGGCTTGGAATACAAAAGGTCTCAAAAAGCCCTTTTTACCCATAGATTTATGCGAGTTTTTTAGGTTTTTGGTTCAAAAGTGGTTAGTTCATGATTTGGTCTTAAGTTCGTTCGATGTTCGTCCTACACACTCCTCCAAAACCCTAGTTCGACGAAATTATATTTTTAATTTTCTTACCCATAGATTTATGCAAGTTTTTTAGGGTTTTTGTTCAAAAGTGGTTAATTCATGATTTGAACTTAAGTTCGTCCGATGTTTGTTCTATATATTCCTACAAAACCCTAGTTCGACGAACTTTTATTATAAATTCTCTTACCCATAGATGGTTAATTCATGATTTGCTCTTAAGATCGTTCGAGGTTCGTCCTACACACTCTTCCCAAACCCTAGTTCAACGAAATTATATTTTTAATTCTCTTACCCATAGATTTATGAAAGTTTTTTACGGTTTTTGTTCAAAAGTGGTTAATTCATGATTTAAACTTAAGTTCGTCCGATGTTTGTCCTACATATTCCTACAAAACCCTAGTTCGACGAAGTTTTATTTTAAACTCTCTTACCAATAGATTTTTGCTAGTTTTTTAGGGTTTTTGTTCGATAGTAGTTAATTCATAATTTGAACTTAAGTTCATCCGATTTTTGTCATACATATTCCTACAAAACCCAACTTTTATTTTAAACTCTCTTACCCATAGATTTTTGCGAGTTTTTTAGTGTTTTGGTTCAAAAGTTGCTAATTCATGATTTGAACTTTTCGTCCGATGTTTGTCCTACACACGCCTCCAAAACCCTAGTTCGACGAATTTTTATTTTTAAATTCTCTTACCTGTAGATTTATGCGAATTTTTTCGATTTTTGGTTCAAAAGTGGTTAATTCATGATTTAAACTTAAGTTCGTCCGATGTTTGTTCTATATATTCCTACAAAACCCTAGTTCGACGAACTTTTATTTTATATTCTCTTATCCATAGATTTATGGAGTTTTTTAGGGTTTTGGTTCTAAAGTGGTTAATTCTTGATTCGGTCTTAAATTCGTTCGAAGTTAGTCCTACACACTTCTCCCAAACCCTAGTTCAACGAAATTTTTATTTTTAAGTCTCTTACCATAGATTTATGCAAGTTTTTTAGGGTTTTTGTTCAAAAGTGGTGAATTCATGATTTGAACATAAGTTCGTCTGATGTTTGCCCTACCTATTACTACAAAACCCTAGTTCGACGAACTTTTATTTTAAATTCTCTTCCCCATAGATTTATGCGAGTTTTTTAGGTTTTTG
>JBBMEG010054965.1:0-15859 GCA_037832605.1 Cyclanthera cordifolia
GATGTACCGTCCTCCTCGGTCACATCACGGCTGATCAAGACGTGGGTCGTCAGAGCATATTGCATGACTCTGACACTTGGCTCGCAGCCCTATGTTGTACGTCTCCAAGACACGAGCTGCTTGTGAGCTATCCAAGCCGTTCATGCAACAACGACTGCCCATGCAATACCTGACGCGATTTGACGCGTCATAGAATATGACACATGTTAGATCTGACGTAACCTGATTTTTTTAATTAGAATCTGTTTCTTAAAAAAGAAAAATTTCATGTGTTGCATGGGTGCCCCCACTCACATGTCTCCACATGAATAATCAGGATCAGGTCATTTGTAACTATTTCAAAGTGGGTTGCATCCACAGTGTTACCAGGACGTAGGCACCTTAGCCTTAGTCCATATATTGTAGACAATTTAGATTATAAACTTGAAACTAGATCCACTTGTATGTTCCACATACTTGTCCAAGTGTTCATATTAATAACCAATGGTATATCGACATTAATCAAATTAATACGATAAGGTTGAATGACATTTGAATATTAAATGCATAAATTTTTGAAAAATAATATCTTTATTAATAACTGAAAATGACATTAAATGCTTGTTTTAAATATACAAACTACTAGACCTTTAGTACAACCACTAAGAGGTTACACTCTAATTTAAGAATAGATCCATAAAATATCTTGAAGGAAATATTGAAAATCTACTAGTTTAAATTTACTACGGACTTCATAGTTCTAGATTATAAGGCTTATGAGGATGTCTCTATCACTTTAGGATGCCCATTTTTGAAAATAAGAAGGACTTTGGTGGATGTTCACGAAGACTCTATCACAATGAGAATGAATGATCAACATGTACATTTTCATATTATCAATTCTTTGAGGTACCCTGCTGAGTTTGAGAGTTGTTCAATGTTAAGTTCAATTGAAGAAAAGGTTGAAGAAGTCATAGAAGAGAAAATGACTGGAAGTTCTTCGTATTGAGATGATGCTGGAGCATTGTCTTCCACATTTGAAGAAGAGAAAGTAGAAGAATATAATATACTTTCTAGTTTCAATCGTTTTGATGCTTTAAGTTTGAGGGAGAGGAGAAGTCCTCTAATGAACAAATCGATTTTAGAGCCACATACTTTGGAGTTTAAAACACTCCATGAACATTTAAAGTATGCTTACCTGGGTGAGAAGAAAACTTTTCCAATCATTGTTTCCTCTATTTTAGAACCTTAAAAAGAAAAGTTGTTGCTAGACTTATTGCAACAACACAAGAAAGCAATAGGATGAACTCTTGCAGATATTGAAGGCATTTATCCATCTTTTTGCATACAGAAGATTAATTTGAAAGACAGAGTAGGAAGGTTAGTAGAGATTTGGAAGACAGAATAGGACGGTTAGTAGAGACATAGTGAAGATTGAATCCTACAATGAAGGAAGTCGTGAAGAAAGAAATTATAAAGTTGTTGGATTCAAGAGTCATTTATTCATTTGCCGATAGTAGTAGGGTTAGCACTGTCCAATGTGTACCTAAGAAAGGTGATATGATGGTTGTTCAAAATGAGAAGAACGAGTTGATCCTTACAAGGACAGTCAATAGATGGCGAGCCTATATGGATTACAAGAAATTGAACAAGGCCACCAAGAAAAATCACTTCCTACTACCATATATCGATTAAATGTTGGATCACATTGTCGGTCAAGAATATTACTATTTTCATGACAGGTACTCTAGGTAGAATCTGAGGATAGATTTTAAGGATCAAAAGAAGACAACCTTCACCCGTCCTTATGGAATATTTCCTTTTAGACGAATGCCCTTTGGCCTATGTAATGCCCCAACCACATTCCAAAGATGTATGATGTCAATATTCTCAGGCATGACAGAGAATATTATGGAAGTATTCATGGAAAACTTCACAGTATTTGGAAATTTCTTTGAGAATTGTTTGAAGAACCTAGGGCGGGTGCTAAGAAGATGAGAATAAACTCACCTTGTATTAAATTGGAAAAAATGTCATTTAATGGTGAGTGAAGGTATTGTCCTAGGGCATTGTATTTCTAAATTAGGAATAGAGGTAGATAAAGTGAAGGATAAATATATTGAAAAGTTAGAATCTTCTAGTACTGTTAAAGGAATTCGTAGTTTTCTAGGCCACGTGGAATTTTATAGACGCTTTATTAAAGATTTTTCTAAAATTTCCAACCATTGTGCAAAATTCTTCAAGTCTACAAACCTTTTGTCATTACTGAAGAATGCTTGAAGGCATAAAAGGTATAAAAAGAGCCTTAGTAAGTGCACTTAACACAATCTCTTATGTTGAACAAAGCCAATCGAGCTTATGTGCAATACAAGTGATTATGAGGTAGGATTAACTCTAGCGTAGAAAAAATAAAAGTTGAATCACCCGATTATTATGCGAGCAAGAAGTTGAATGAAGCTCAAATTAACTACACCACCACAGAAAAGGAACTGTTTGCGGTGGTGTTTGCGTTGGAGAAATTTAAATCATACTTAGATCTAAAATCATCAATTTTATATACCATGCACAAATTAGATATCTCATGACCAAATCAGATGTCAAACAAAGGTTAACTTGATGGATTTTACTGCTACAAGAGTTTGTCATTGAAATTAAAGATAAGAAGGGATGTAGAAATCTGGTCGTAGAACATTTGTCACGTCTACAGTAATCTAAAAATAATACACCTTGCATTGACATTCGTGATAACTTTCTCGGTGTGCAATTACTAAAACTCAATGTCATAGAAATACCATGGTTCATTGACATAGCAAACTATATGTTTAGCGGTATCAAGCCATCTTATTTATCTAAGCATCAAGCTAAACACTTTTTTCAAGAATCAAAAGATTAGTTTTGGGATGAAACTTATCTTTATAAACAATGCAGTGATGGTATAATTTGAAGATGTGTAAAAGAAGATGAGATGTTAGATATTTTGATAGCATGTCATATTCATCTTTTGGAGGTCTTTGGTAGCGCAAAGACAACAACTAAAATTTTCCAATCAGGATTGTATTGGCCAACCATTTTTAACGACTCTCATCAATATGCAAAGACATGCAACGAATGTCAAAAGAAGAGGAATATTGACAAGAGGAATGAAATGTCAATGGACTATATACTCAAAATTGAACTTTTTGATGTATAGGGTATTGACTTTATGGACTCACATCCATCATCCTATGACAACCTATATTCTTAGTTGCAGTTGATTATGTGTCCAAATGAATGGAGGCCATTGCAACTCTGTTGAATGATGCGAAGACTGTCATGAGATTCATTCACAAGTACATCTTTACTCGCTTTCGAAGACCCAAAGCTATCATTAGTGATGAGAGATGGCACTTTTACAACAGGGTAATGACTACTGTGTTGCACAGATATAATGTTAAGCATCGTACAGCATCACCCTACCATCCTCAAATAAATGGTCAAGCTGAAATTTCTAATTGAGAGATCAAAGGAGTACTAGAAAAAGTAGTGAGACCCACGAGAAAAGATTGGTCAATTAGACTAGAGGATGCTCTCTAGCCATATAGGATCACATATAAAACTCCTCTAGGAATGTCTCTCTAAAGACTAGTATTTGGGAAAGCTTGCCATTTTCCATTGGAATTAGAACACAAAGAATTTGGTCAATGAAGAAGCTAAATTTATATCTTATTACAGCTGGGACTATTAGAAAATTACAACATAGGAGGCTAGAAGAGCATAGGAAAATGACATACGAAAATGCAAAGATGTATAAAGAGAAGACGAAGAAATGACATGATAAAAGGGTAATGCCTAGGACATTTTTTTCAGGGCAACAAGTTCTTCTCTACAACTCAAGACTAAAATTCTTTCTAGGAAAACTCAGATCCAAGTGAACATGGCCTTTTAGAGTTGTCAATATGCATAATAGTGGAGCAGTTTAGATCCAAGACATTCAAAATAGCAACACACTTACAGTGAATCGTCATAGGCTAAACCACTACTGAGGTGGAGACATTAAAAAAATAGTGCGTCTCCCTCAACCTAGTCCCAAAATAGAAGCATTCTGAATGCAAATGGCATCTTCAATACATGTATGCATTTTATATATCATATCATCGCTCCGTTTGTGAATTATGTTTTTCAATATTTTATTTATTTATTTCTTTATTATAAAGAATTTTCATTTATTATATATATATATATATTTGATGAAAAAATGCAGACCACATTGGTTAAGCATAAAACTAAAAACAATGCAGCACCATTGAAGAAGGACGTTGGATATTCAAATCTAAGAGGAATTAGCCGTTACAATAGAATGAACACGTGTCAATATAGTCATTGCCCAACGGGTAGTTGACTCAACGAATCTATTTTTGAATTATGGTACATGCAGAATTTGACTGTTAGGGCAACGGTAACGCGCTAGGCGTTAATGAGGGCGATTAGTAACGATAATATTCTTAGAAATTTGACTATTTAAGGCCAAAATGTGATCCAATTTTTTTTCCAATTCAACTTTGCTCTCTCAATTTCTCCTAACCTTTCTCAATACCATCGAAATTCTCGTTCTTCATTTCAAATTTTTCTCGATTCTCCAACTTCTTTCATAATTCAAATGGACATCATCAACTTGCTCACAATCAAAGGGAAAGAGGATTGCATTCAATGCATATCCAATTCTTTTAGCAACACAGATGCGGCATACATTTCCTGCATATCCAATTCTTTGAGCATAATACCATTGTAAATAATCCTTCCTGACTAGCTCAAGGGATTTTTCCTCGAGCAATTATCCTAGATAGCCATTTTGAACAGTTGAAAGATCAGACAGAAAAGCTCAAGAGGAGCAGCAGAAAAAGCTAGTATTTGGACTTCCTCCGTTCTTTTAGCGAGACAGATCTTACGCTAGAGAAAGTAGATGCACCTGGTGCATCATTGATGTATGATGCATCCTTGGACTCCACCATATTGAGTGTAGACAAGGAGAATGAGGATGAAGAAGAAGAGAAAGAAGATATTGAGGAGATGGTAGCAGAAGCCATTCTTGAAGAAGAGCACACGACAGAGCCTGTGGCACAAGTAGAATAAGACCTAAAGTCTCGGGTAAAGGAAAAGTTAGACGTTGATTCAGATAAAGAAGAATAAAAAGAAAATACCCTTGAGCCAATTAGAAAAGAAGTAGAAAGAGGTGATGCAGAGAAGAGGAGAAAAGGAAAAGGAATTGCCCAATCTCCGGGAATGTCCTCCACATCCAAGAAGCGGAGGGGCATTAGAGAAAAGGTGCCTAGGAGAAGAACCTAATCTTTGCAAACGCAGATGAGAGTTATATCTCTCTAAAAAAATAGGTCACTTCTATAAGAGTAAGACTTCCCTAAAACTAGATTACCGAATGAGGTCGTAGATGCCATTGCGATGTGCAAATGGCAAGGTTTTGTACGACTAGAGAACAAAGCTAGGCCATAATGGGTTTGTGAGTTCTATACGAACCTGATCAATGAGGAAAGAGTATACCACAACCGAGTCAATAATGTACCAATTGGCTAGAGCATCAACATTGAATCAGGTGCTCAAATTCCAAATAACCATAATGTGGAGTACAATGCATTGAGCCTACACTAGCTCAGTTGATAGCTTACAAAAAGACAATTGGAGCAGCAGGGGCCGTATGGAAAGTCACAACTAGATCAAGAGTTTTGCAGAATTCATTTTTCAATGTGGAGGCACATTGTTGGTTAAACTTTGTGAAAATAAGTTTAATGCCAACTACTCATGACACGGACGTGACCAAGACAAGGGCTTTGCTACTTTACCCTCTCCATACAAAACTGAGTATTGATGTGGGCCACATTCTAGAGGTAGAAGTTAAGCGTTGCATCAACAAGACGTAGGGCCAGATCTTCTTCCCTCACACTATTACGCTTCTATGCTTAAGCTAAGGAGTGCGGCCAACATCCTCTAACGTGACTTTAGCACCGTGACCACCATACCAAATGGCTGAAGCCCATGTTTATTGGGAGTATGCCGAACATAGGGATACATTGGTTAGACAGTTTTTCGAAGCCAATGCAGAGGGCATTCAGTTCCTCGCATTCCATGAAGAAATCACCCAACCTTGGGTCTCGCCTTCGCCTATACATGAAGAAAAAGACAATTCTAGTCAAAGCCTCTTCTTTTGAAGGTTTTCTTTTAAATTTTGTGCTTACTTTTCTTTCTTTTATGTATTCACTACTTTTAAATTGGATTATTTCTTAATGGAAATGTTGAAACTTTTAAATGACCTCAAAATATCCCTTTTAAACTAACTTTTTAGAACTTGTAGAAAACTTTTAGCAATTGAGAAGTACATCAATTTAATTGTAATTTAACAAATTTTTTTGAAAAGATAAAGTATTTAAGATTCAGTACACAATAAGATGTAAAGCTCCTAAAAAGATATATCATTAATTCCAAAATACTTTAACAAAATAGATAGAACAAAGTTTTTGTTTTCATTGAGAGCTTTTCCTTCTAAACCTATGCTTTCACTATTTTAACAATCATTTTTTTTTTCAACTTCTAAAACAAACAAACTACCTAACAAGCAAACTACAAAAATAAAGCATAAACTTCACAAAAAACAAGGAAAACATCAACAAGTATCGTTCACATAAGAGAGGGAAAAGTCAACCATCATGTTCAACACTTCTTCTTCAAGGTTAAAGTTGAGTTCAGGCTGAATTGAAGGCTTCCATGGTTGAAGCAACACAATAAGGAATTCGAGAAGTCCAATATGTGGGTTCAACTTAAGAATAGAAGCACTACTACAACACCTTGTCTCGTAGTTGTACATACCTTAAGTATTCTCTGAGTTGCCCTTGCAACTAATGATCTCAACCATGCAAGAGTTCCATTTGCAAGAGAATTTCATCTATTTCCATTGTTATTCACATTTAACTAGATTGTCTCTTCAACTATTTAACTTTTGGTTGCACTAATGTGAAAAAAGGTTTTGACTTCCTTAGCTTTTCATACTCAAATAAAGGTTGAATCCCTTGGCGCTTATAAAGAGTGGTGATAAATCTCGGGAAAATCTTTCCAGATTTCATTTTCACCATCTTCTGAATTTCAACACAAATTTCCCCATGTTAATGAAGAGTCCATCCATAATAGCATATATTAACAGAACTCTATTCCTTGTCAACATTGTATCGTGCATTGTCGACATTAATTTGAACTTTTACGAATGTCATCCATATGCAAGCTTCTAAACTCAGATAGGGTGCCTCAAGCATTCCACTTTCGATTTCAATCTTCACATTTTTCCCCTGTGCTCTTATAACCTCCAAACATCTTTTCATCTGCTTTTTTGATGGCTTTACAATCATTCAGTCGAATTGCAGCTCAGTCTTTCAAAGAATGTCGGAATATTTTGATCCATGCTTCAACACTCCAATAAAATTTAACTCCTTCAACAGTAGCCGGTACTTCAAAATTATTATGGTTTAAGATGCTAGGGTAAATCTCTTTGACCCAATCCACTCATACCTTTTCTGTTGGCATGCACACTTGCATCCAAACTTTATTTTGAATTGCATTAGCAACCGACTTTGGCATCATTTCAAAATCTCTTGGGAAGTCGAATTTTTGCAAAAACGGTCTCTGATATAGCAAATCCATCATCGATTTTATCTGTTTTTCTTCTCAATCACCTATTGTTAGTTTTCCTGTGATATAGTGAATCCATCCTCGATTTTATTTGTTCTTCTTCTCCATCACCTATTGTTAGTTTGCCCACCAGGCAGACCCTTATACTCTTGCAATCTTCAATAGAATCTCTACTGCTGGCGATGATTCCACCCTACCTTTTTCTCGAGTATCACACTCTGATATTTCCACATTCGAACTCACTACTCGAGTATAGCCCTAGAGCATCTCTTTCCACATTTAAACTCACTACTCGAGTAAAAACTCAACATCCACACGTTAACTCCTGTTAAGTATTTGGATGTGCCTTTGGACATCATTGTCGATTTTTTTGAATTTAACAAAATAATCATCTTTGTACTTCAATCAAATTTGCCTCAGTGCGTAACTATTATCATTCTAAACTCACACTATCACACACGGTGTGACCCCAGTACACTCTAAAAGTGTCCTACAACATTCTCATGCGGTTCTCGATTTAAGATCACATATTATTTCTTTCTTTCTTTATCAAATCCACTACATTCTATCATAAAATCTAACTCGATTTGAATCAATTCTCTCTCGACCACCACACTAGCCTTTGTTATAATTATCACCATCACTACAACTTTACACCTCATTATTCTATGGTTTGCCTAACCTTTAGCTCAACCGTTCCAACAGGCGAATCACACATTAATTCATAAATACATATCAATCCACTTAACATTTCAACCTATTTTGTTCACTCACCATACATTGTGAAATAGAATTCACCGGTATTTCTAGAGTAACACCTCAAAACACTTTTTTAACAGAACCTTATCGCAATTGGATATGACCTATCTAGCATCATACCCACTGAGCAAAACATTAACACCTCTGGGTTATTATTTCCTACCACACCTATAAACTAGGAAAGCGATTAAGCCTCCACATTTTTTATTTATATTCAAACTCTTAGGAAGTACACCATTTAACTATTGCACACTTACGACATAAATTCCCCCACCCCAATAGCCATCCACTCTTACATTGTATTCAGGCTACACAAATTATGACAAAAGATAATCAAACATTCCTTTTGCCTAATTCTAGCCTATGGGCAGTGTACAATGGCTCTACCTACCGATCTATCTTAGTAATTTTGAAAGACAACTCATAATGCGTAAATAGTAAAACTATAATCCCCTTAACCCATGAAGAAGAGACACCTCACCCTTCAAAACTTAAAGACACGTTTTACATCCAATTTGAGATAAAGTCAGCAAAATATATAGCGTTCTTTGATACCAACTGTAACACCTCAAAATCTACAAGGTAACAAATAATAAATTACAGGTAAAGCACATCAATCTAAGAACCTAGGGTCGTGATTTTTGTTCAACAACCACAACACATAAGCCACAGATCACAATCAAGTCTCGTCGCAAAAACTCTATAGAAATCTGCTTAAGTAAACAATATCAGAAACGTGAGTATATACATACAAAGCAAGTAGTTTTTCTATCGGTAACTACCATTCATTAACTATAGCTATAAGGTCACACTAGTAACTTCTAAGTAGGGATCAACCATGTTCATTGTACTCAAAATTCCATGAATGTTAACCACTTACCATGCACTCCCAAAGGAGTAAAACACCCTTAACAACTCACCCTACACTCTGAAATGAGTGAAACACCCTTAGCAAGTTACACTGCACTCATAAAGAAGTGAAAAACCATCGTCAACTCACCTTGCACTCTCAAATAAGTGAAACATCTGTAGCAACTCACACTACACTCTCAATAGAGTAAAAACAATGGCAACTTATCATGTACCCTCAAATGAGTTAAACATCTTTATTAACTCACCATGCACTCTCAAAGGAGTGAAATATCACTAGCACCTCACACTGCACTCTCAACAGAGTGAAAACAATGATAACTTATCATGCACCCTTAAATGAGTTAAACATTTTTATTAACTCACCCTACACTCCCAAAGAAGTGAAATATCACTCGCACCTCACACTGCACTTTCAATGGAGTGAGAAACCACTAGTAACACAATGTTCCCTCACAAGAGTGGAAGAACACTAACAACTCATACGTCTCTCAAATAAATGACAAAGTACCACTAACAACTCATACATCACTCTAAAAGAGGCAACACAACTAATAGCTTACACTAGTTTTCTAGACCTTCATGCAACAAATGAGAATGTACTCGACATAGAAACATAGATACCTACCTCCAAGCCAAGGTAGGATGTACGCATCACCCAACACTTTGAGCTTTAAGCTCATAGAACCTGTAGATGACCATCCACTTAGAAATAGAATCATTGACGTGAATTAAAAATAAATAAAGAGTGAGATGACGACGTTTCCTTTTGAAACAAAAATCGTGCCGCTTAAGCCTGAGTCAGCGACCATACATTGCACCTAACAACATCGTTTTGATTCTAATCAAAACGATGTTGGTCGAACTTGGTGAATGTTTAACATTGACCTTTCTTTTCTTTCATTAGGGTATTATATGTCTGTTCTTTAAAGTCTTCTTATTCCTTGATTTCTTCTTCAGCTGTCTCATCTTCAGAGTTATTTCTTTCATGCTCTCTTCTTCAATCACCTGAGCAGTTATAGTATTTTCTTCAGCATGGATCATCTCTTCTTTTATTCGTGCTTCAAGAACAGCAAATGAAACTTCTAAAACCTCTTGAGCGACTACTACCATGGCTATGCTATAAGTTTCTCCTTCTACTTCAGCAACAACAAATGCTTTCTTCTTGGTAGCTTTCTTCGCCACAAAGGCGACTACTGAGGTTTACAACTTAGAGTTCATGCCATTGGGCCTTTTTTAAGGTTTTGGAAACTAAAATCAAAGAAGGAAGGAATCAGGAGGCAAAGGGGTTTCAGATTTTTTTTAGGACACAAATTGGAAGCCTAGATGAAATTGGTGGCAGTCGATTGCTATTTAACGAGCATGGGAAAAGAGATGTGTCATTTTGCTTCCTTTTTTTGAAAATGAAAGTATGATGCGAACGGGCGACTTACTTATTGGCTTACGAACAAATCTCCATCTAACATCTTTTTGCAATCTAAATGATTTTTCGACTTGAATAAATACATCACACCCTAACCAAATTTATGAAATTTAAATTTTGATTAAAAAATATATATATCAACAACCATTTAAAAAAAAAAATAGAACACAGAAATCATGAAAAATCACTATATTTACATCTCATATGTTACTAACCTATCTTGCTGGGCTACATAAATATAAATGGTGTTTCATACCAGATCGCTCCGGCCTTTGTGCTCCTTTATTCACTTTTCAATGGTTGTGAAGAATTCCATTTCTTAAAATCCTTTCCCTAGTAATGCTTCAGCCTGTGATCATTCACCACGAATTCACATTAGTCCATCATGTGTTTTTTATTCAAATTGCTCCATGCTTGAACACATGTGTGACTACAAAAGGTCGTGACAATTTCGACTTTAATTTCCTTGGAAAAATCTTTAATCTCAATTTATATAGGAGTAGCTTTTTACCTTCCTCAAATTGTCTGGGAAATAATCGGCTGTCGTATCATTTTTATATATATTTTATCTTTATAATGCTTATCATTTTCATGAGAGAAATTTTGGAATTCTTCTAACTTTAAAAGTTGTAGCATTCTAGCTGGCCCAATTAACTTCGAGTCTAGGTTTAGTTCTTTCAATGCCTAGTATCCCTTATGTTCCCCAGCCCTAAGGATAGGTGGCAAGCTTTCCCAAATACTATCTAAATGTTTACATCCATATGGGTGTTTTGAATGCTATTCTATAGGACCACGAGAGTCATCTAACTTTATTGACCAATCTTTCTACTTGAGTTTACCACTTTTTTAGGATTGCCTTCATCACCCTTTTAAAATTTCTACTTGACCGTTTGTTTGGGGGTTGTATGTAGTATCTACCTTATGTGTAATGTTATATTTTTGCAACACGAATGCTAAATCTGTTGTTAAAAAGTTGGTACCCTCATAACTAATACATGTACTAGAAGTTCCAAACCTTGTAAAAATGTGTTCATGCAACAATTTGATTACAGTTTTAACATCAATTATTGGACAAGCTACTGTCTTAACCCATTTTGATACGTAATCTATAGCTACAAATATATGCATCACCATAAGAAGGTGGAAATGGTCTCATAAAATCAATTCCCCATACATCAAACAATTCAACCTCAAGAATATAGTTTAAAGACATTTCATCTTTTTTTCCTATATTACCCTTATGTATGCATTTATCACGAGTTTTGGTGAAATAATGTGCATCTTTAAATACATTAGCCCAGAAATAATCTGATTGGAAAATTTTGACAACTGTTCTTGCTCCTCTGAAATGTCCTCTATATGTTGAAACATGACACTTTCATTTTCGATAACACATCTTTGAATAATATTACCAGCACAATGTTTATGCATAAATTGTTCTTCCTAAAAATAATTTTTTACCTCTTGCAAGAATTTTATTTCTTCTAGTGGTTATTCAAATCTAGAGGTAGAATATTACTTGCTAAATAGTTCATGTAGTCATCTAAAGGTTCAGTTTCCTTAACAACTAGTTATTGCAAATAATTGTTCATAAAAAAGTTTCCTCAATTTAAAATTGATTTAGAAAAATTTTCAGTTTCTCAATTCCATGTAACAAAAAGAGCGCACCTTATTAATCTAGGCTTAGCTTCTGCTTTGGTCATAAGGTGTTTAGTTACTTCATGATTAGTGTAAGCTATTACCTTAAAACCTACAAGATCTAATCTAAATTTGTCTTACCACAGGCTATAACTCATTTAATTTTCAGCGGTGGTGAATTTCTATTATGCTTTATTTAAAGTTTTACTAACAAAATAAGGTTTATTTCAATCGTGGGTTGTTATCAATGCACACATCAATGCTTTCAATTTATGAAGGAAATTTAATGTTGAAGCATAATTTTCATCAAAATTAAAAGCATGATTTTGCTCCAAAAAACAAACACAAAGGCTTTGAAATTTTTGCAAAATTCTTAATGAACCATCTATAAAAGCTGGCGTGTCCTTGAAACTCATAACATTCTTGACATTCTTTGGAAATTTCATCTTTTATATCACTTTGTTTTCGTTAACTTCTATTCCTTTCCTAGCGATTTTGTAGCCTCAGACTATCCCTTAAGTTACCATGAAATGACACTTTTTCCAATTCAAAACTAGATTCGTCTCCTCACATCTCTTAAGAAGTCTTCCTAGGTTAATCAAACAAGTGTCAAACAAACTTTCTATGATTGTGAAATCATTCACAAATACCTCAATGATTTGCTCAACCATGTATCAAAAGATCACCATCATATCATACATCTATAAAATGTTATTGGGGCATTTCGTAGCCTAAACGACATCCCTCTAAAAGTGAAAAATCCGTAAGGACAAGTAAAGTTCGTTTTTTAGGTATTTAGGATCCATTATAATATTGTCATAACCTGAATAGCCATCCAAAAATAGTAATACTCTTGCTCTACCAATATTTGTTCTATATATATAACACTGAGGGATGTGATTCTTCTTTATGGCTTTATTCATCTTCTGGTTGTCCATGCACGCTCGCTAGCCAGTCATTTTTCAAGTGGGAATGAACATGTTTTTCTTGTTGTTGACTATGGTTACACCTCTCTCTTACTTACTATCTAAAATTGGGTATATGTCTCGTACATCAAGCCACTTAATGACTTCTTTCTTAACTACATCTTTCATTGATGGGTCGTGCCTTCTCTGATGCACAACTAACTTGAAATCTTCATCTTTCAAATTTATTTTATGCATACAAAAGGCAAGACAAATTTCTTGTATATCAGCTAAAGTCCATCCTATTTCTCTTCTTTATTGCTTAAGCAATGCGATCACCATTAACTCATATTCTTTGAGAAAGTTTACAAATATTATTATGGGTAACGTCTCATTCATTTTAAGATAAGTATATTTCATATGCTCAAGCAAAGGCTTTATGTCTAATTTTAGCAGATGTTCTATAAAAGGCTTCATTGGTAGTGATTATCTTTCAATAAGATTTAATGCATCAAATTTCATCACGCTATCTTGAATTTCACAGATGTTCATCTCCTTCTCATTCATGATTCCTTCTTCCATATCCTCTTCCATAGAAATACCCATTTCATGACGCTGCAACAATTTTGCTTCTATATATTACTTTCTCGACTACTGTATCCATCATGTATTCCTCAATTTCTACTGGGTATTTCATTGAGTAAAAAATATTAAATTGAATCTATTGGTGAATCATTCTCAATGTGATTGTGCCTCATAAACGTCTACCAAGGTTCTACTTGTTTTAAGAAACAGTCTTCTTAAGATATTATGTATCTCCTTATCAGCCTCATAACCTAAAATGATAAAATTAGTGGGGAAAATGAATTTATCTACTTAGACAAGAACATGCTCTAGTTTCCTTTCTAGTTGAGTTATCAATCTATCTGCTAGCTACAATGTAAGAGTAGTAGGCATTGCCTTTCACTAACCAAATCTTCTATAAATTAATAACAACATCAAATTAATGATGCCCTCCTAGATCACACAGAGCACTTCGTATATGCTGCCACCCTATAAAGACAGTGTTGTAAATGCTCCACGATTGCTCTCCTTATATGAAATTATCTTCTTAACAATCGCCTACACTCATCGGTCAAAGATACAAATTTAAATTTTCAAAATTTTCAAAATGCTTGTGTTTGAATTTATTTTTCTTCAAGCTTTGAGGGAAAGGTGGTGGTGGGGGTACATATTATGATAGTTCAATTTTCATCTCTTTTGATGCAACATTGTTGCTTTCTGCTCTACTCACTTTTATAATCCCTTTTTGTACAATGATTCTTTTTCTTCTGGTTTCTTATTTTTCTTCGGTCACGACTTCCAGTTCCTTCACTTTTAAACTTCCATCTTTCTCAAATTTCTTTTCTTCTTTTTTTCTCTCTATCTTATTCTCTTCCTGAATGCGAACGCCTTTCTCTGCCATCTATATGTTTGTGCTTTTTTTTTTTCCTTTTTTGACTTTTGGATGACCATAATTGCTTGGACCTGTTCTTTCCTTTTTAAACTTTGATGATTCACTATCCAACGAAAATTTACCAAACTATCATTGTATAAACTCATTAGCTATCTAGCCCATTTGAACTTCCAAACTTTTTACTGTTGCCCGCTGACTTTGAATCATAGCCTTCTTTTTCTCTATATACTCTCAATTAATTTTCTATTGTAATTCTACTTAATTGATGAGGCATATTGGTCTTTTGATATGTAATATTTTATTGCATGGAATATTGTTGTTTGTACAAAGTGTTTTGACTGCCAAAACTAGATGGAGCTCCAAATGATTTTTGTTAGTACCCCTAGTTCATATTGATGCCTCGATTTCCCCATGCAAGATTTGGATTTTTCTTCACTTGATTGTGATACGAATTAGCAAAATGGTTCGCTTGTTATTTAAATATATTACTTTTGTTGGATTTAAGGATAACATTTGAAATTATGGGTGTTATAACCTAAAAATATCCCGAAAGACTCGTAAGAGGTCGGGATCCAAACGAAGGACAAGGGAGCCAATGCCGACCCCCGGGATCGGCCAAATGGAGGCATCGACCTCCAGGGAGTCGGCTAAGCCCATTACCGACCCCCCGGGGGTCGGCCAAAGTCATTGCTGACCCCCGGGGGTCGGCCAACGCCCTTATCGACCCCCGGGTCGACCAAATGGAGGCCATAACCCTCCAAGGGTCGGCCAATTCCATTTCCGACCCTTTGGGGGTCGGCCTCGCCATCATCGACCCCCCAGGGTCGGCTAAATGGAAGCCACAACCCCCGGGGTCGGCCAAATCCATTTCCGACCCCCCGGGGTCGGCCAAACAAGCTAACTCCCTCGGGAGTCGGCCAAGGAAGGCCAGGACCCCCTTGGGGTCGGCCCTTGCTGCTGGTTGGCCAAGGAAGGCCAGGACCCCCTCAGGGTCGGCCCTTGCAGCCTTTCCTTTCTCGGGTCCAGCAACGAGTAGGTCCATCCGAGTGGATGGGCCGTGGAGGCCAGAACTCTCCGAAGAGTCGATCGAGTCCAAGTAACATTTGGAGGCGTTGCACCCCGTGACGTCGCCCGTTACAACGAGTAGGTCGGCCCCATTGGGTC
>JBBMEG010054976.1:0-15856 GCA_037832605.1 Cyclanthera cordifolia
GCCTCAAAAGTTAATTTAATTTTGTCATTAAATTTGAGATAATGATGTGGCAATTTATGATTGACCAAAATTTCTCAGTCAACAATGTTCTTTTGGCATGTACAGACAGCAAGACTTTGGACCGCTTCGGCGGAAGTCTGAAAGTCGACTAAGGCAGCTTCGGCAATTCGCTGAACTTCTCGAGCCTGTGTCAACTCCCACTTAAGCTTCTTAGAGCTAGTGGACAAAGAAGAGCGGGTTGACTCAAGTTCTCAGAAAGGCGACAGGAAGCTGTGAGGAAATGCATGAAGGCCTGCAAATACAAAGGTAACAAGTTAGCCTACATACTTAGATAAAGGTGTAACTATAAAGAAGAGAAGTACATCAAAAAGCAACAAGGTCATCCAGTGTTGCATTTACTAGAACTAGGCCTACTAAGCCCGGCTTGGACAGATTTGGTCCTAGCTGGAAGAGCCTGACCTAGGAGGTCATTCTCAGACGCACCTTGGGAGAGGCGAAAGTCATGTGCAACCTGCACTGGATGACGAGGAAGTCCAGACTCGAAGGCCGGTAAAGAAGGGTAATGGACTTCTGCTGCTGTGGTGGCGCAAAAAGACTTAGAGAGAGAAAATAGAGTACCATAGGTAACCCGTCTTTTAATTCAGTTTAGCGTCGAACTGGTAGTAGTCCCGCCAAAGTTGTTCTCCAAAGTTACAAAGGTAGAAGAGCCTTTCAACTAAATTGACTAAGTATGAGACATCCTACAGTTTCACTTTAAGCAGAAGTCAAACTACTAACACAGCTGAGCCAGAGTAGATGAGTCGTCCTTGTAGGTTCAAGTGACACGACTTTGGACCGCCTTAGCGGAAGTCAGAAAGTCGTCCAAGGCGACCTCAGCAACAGCCTGAGCCTCACGAGCTTGGGCTAAGTCTCATTTGGAGTGATCCATGCTAGACGACCAAGAAGAGCGTGTAAGGCGCAAGTCCTCTCGAAGGTATCAAGAAGTTGAAGCAATGTGGATAAAGACTTGCCCTCCAAAAACTACAAGGACGGAGGAAGTCCTCCGAAGTAAGGTCCACCATACCATTGGTGGGAGTCCTAAAAGCAGGAGAAGGAGATCTCGACCACTAAATGAGCGTTCAAAGTCAGTATACTTTATAGGCTGTGGACTCCAAAGAACACGGTCCAAGTTTTGAAAGCTACCTACACTACCAAGGCCTTATTCCAAGTCCTCTTTTGAAAAGAAGAGGCTAAGGTGGTGTACTTAGTCCCATAGTCTGATGAAGGGTCCATGACAGCCAAAGAGCCTAAGTAACCTATAAGTTTCGAAAGACACTTAAAAAATAGGCAAGTCCTTGCAAATGGAGCCTTCAAATCAAAGAAGTGGTAAGTCTCCACAAGAGGACCTACCTAGCATAAATTTTGAAAATCCGCCTTAGTGTAGTAAGTATTTGAAAAAATAACCTACTTGGTCGAAATTTCGAAAAAGTGCTTAGGGGTGGCAAGTCTCTGAAAAAAGGAGACTACTTGGCCAAAAAGAGCCAAAGGTATTGAGTCTCTACAAAGGGAGCCTACTTGGCCAAGTTGGTTAAAAAAATGCCTAAAAAGGTGACACTCTAAAAAGAGAACCTTCTAAACAACGAACTACTCTTCAAATTCTGGCAACAAAGTAAGTCCAAAAATGAAGAATGGGGGTATTGTTGTAGGCTAAACTATCCCGAAAGACTCGGAAGAGATTGGGACCCACCCGAAGGACAAATAAGCCAACGTCAACCCCCAAGGTCGACCAAATAGAGGCTTCGACCCCCCGAGGGTCGGCTAACACCCTTGCTGACCTTCTAGTGGCCGGCCTTGCCACTTCTGACCCCTCGAGGGTCGGCCAAATGGAGGCCACAACCCCTGAGGGTCGGCCAAGTCCATTCCGACCCTTCGAGGGTCAGCCAAGCAAGTCCGACTCCCTTAGGAGTCAGCCAAGAAAGGCCAGGTTCCGCCGAGGTAGGCCCTTGCAGCCTCACCCTTCTCGGGTCTGGCAACGAGTAGGTCAATCCGAGTGGATTGGCCGTAGAGGTCAGGACTCCCCCTAGAGTCGACCAAGCCCAAGTAACGTATGAAGGTGCTGCACCCCGTAGCGTCCCCGGTTACAACGAGTAGGCGAACTCGAGTTGGTTGGCCGTGGAGGTTAAGACTTTCCTGTGGACGTGTCGACCGAGTCTAAGTAACATTTGGAGGCGCCGCACCCCGTTGCGTCCCCCATTACAATGAGTAGGTCAGCCCGAGTGGATTGGTTGTGAGGTCAGGACTCTCCCCCAAGAGTCGACCGAGTCAAGTAACGCAGGCTTGTGTTGTACCCCGTGACGTCCCCGGTTACAACGAGTACCTCAACCCGAGTGGGTTGGTCGTGGAGGTGAGAACTCGTAAGGGTTGACCGAGTCCTAACCTCGGTGGGTTGGTCGTGGAGGCTAGGACTTTCCTGTGGATTAGTCGACCAAGTCCAAAGTAGCGCTAAGGGACGCTGCACACCTGTGGCGTCCTAGTGCCACAACGAGAAGGCCGCACCCTTAAGGGGTCGGGCATGAAGGTGAGGACCTGCCAAGGTTGACCGAGTCCAAGTAACTCCGGAGTCAAGACCGTTACACCTCCGAAGGATAACGGTTAGAAATTACGCCGGTATTCATACCCAGCTTAATGACGAACGTTTTTAATAACCGGCCATTATATCGCCATAAGTGAGCCGCAACGGTTACAAGACCGGCTGCTATAAAAGTCAAGTCATTTTCCCGTCCAAGGGATGGAATCCTAGGCTAAGTACTCTTAAGCTATTCCTAAAGTTCCAATCTACTCTCCCTAAATTCGTTTCTGACTTAGGCATCGGAGGCCCTATGGCTCACACCACAGCGGTGTCTCTTAATTTCGTCTTTTTTGCAGGCCTTTTCATCCTCAGCTAAACAAATTTACTGTGGATATCCGTTGACCATTTTTCGGCATCAACAATGTGGACAAAAATATTTTCTTAAGTTTTCGAATTAATGTAAAACTTTATGTGGAAATTTTGTTCCTTTTTGCGTATTTCTTTATACGAGACTCGCCACAAGTTAGACATCGATCGAGATGTTATACTCATTCTTATAAAGTATATAATCATACTTGTAAACGTGAATTGAGTCGTAAGTTAACCCTAGATCAAAAAAGATCCATTTGGCTTTGTAAAATAAACCCTAAATGAAAACATTAACTTCACAAAATGCAATGTATAAGAAATTCAACAGCTGATGAAATGATTTGCCACTTCACTTGTCAGTGACCTGAATGTACATAAGTTTGACCCAAAAATTGTAATGAAGAGAAACTCCTACATCCTGGAAATAATTGATTAGATGATTCCTTCGTTAAGTTATCAAATTTTTTTGGTCGCTCGCTTTCTTCACCACTACTTGGATTATTCATTTCAAAAGTCTAGTCATTATCTTCAACATCATTTGATTCAATACTTTCACGATTGATATCATTAAATATTTTCATTATGTCATTATTGTTGTTGTGATCAACTGACTCATCAATTCTTTGAACCTGTACTGGGCTAAACTCAACATGTTTAAGTATTTGATGCTTTAACCTAAATAAATCAACACGTTCGCCAATGATATATCCAATGGTTATACGATGCTAACATTCCATATATCAACAGACGTTGTTCTACATCTTTTATGGAATGTCATGAGTCATGCATGTGTTTTATACATAAGATAATTTGTCTCTATTTGTAAGCCAATCTTTATTCATTTTTTCTCTACTTTTAATGTAGCACACTCTTTCGTTGATTCACCAAGCAAGTCGACATGACTGATGTAGACAAACTATTAGAGTATGCTACAAGGTTACATGTTTCTTTTTGTTTTGATAACATTAAGTTGTCTAGAATATTTTTTAACACATAAATTGTCTAAAAAACAATTGAAGTTCAAAGATATTCAATCATAAAGCACATGACATTTTTTGAATCAAACATTAACAAAATTTCTAAATTCATGATTCCCTGAATCTCTAAATTAACATAAATATGAAAATTAACAATGAAAGTATGAAAATTAACATAAATTCACAATCTAAAACATTATAACCACAAACAAACTTAAACTAAAACATATAACAAACAAACTAAACCTAAAATATATATAACAACAAACAAACAAACTTAGCATAAAACTAAACCTAAAGACCCAATCTAACTACTAATGAAAACATAAAATCTTACATAAAACTAAACCCAAATCATCAATCTAATTACTAATAAAAAAAACTAACGTAAGACATAAAACCACAAACAAATTTAACATAAAACTAAACTTAAATCATCAATCTAACTGCTAATAAAAATAAAAAAAAACTAACCTAAAACATAAAATCCACAAACAAATTTAACATAAAACTAAATATAAATCCATCAGTTTTACTACTAATCAAAAACTAACGTTAACATGACCTAAAACATAAATTCCACAAACAAATGTAACATAAAACAAAACTTAAATCCATCAATCTAACTACTAATAAAAAACTAACCTGAAACATAAAATCCACCAACAAATTAAACATATATCTAAACTTAACTCCATCAATCTAACTACTAATCAAAACTAACCCAAAACATAACCTAAAACATATATCTAACAATTTCAATCAAAAATATTACTTGGAACGAAATAAATGGAAGGTGGAAACTTCGATAAGGTGACGGTGATGATGACAATGGCGGTGAAGGAAGATGGTGGTGGTGGTGGGGGAAGATTTGTTTAGAGAAAAATAATTTTTTTTTAAGAAGATGAAAAAAAAATGAGGAGGAATTCGTGATTCTGCATTCTATAGCTTAGGCTACAGTGATGAAACTATTCTGCCGCCATAGCTCTTTTTAAAAAATATAAAATATAACGTAAGGCGACGAAATTTTGCATTTCTATCCTCGATGCTTCCACTACCCCCTCCTCATTTTCTTTTTTTAGGGAACATGAAACATTGAAATGAGCGCCTCAAATGATGGAGCTTTTGTCTTCCATCTCCTTATGTTATGGCTATGGCAAGCCTACAACGATGAAATAAAGTTTAATTTTCGTAGCTTTTTGAAATATATATATATATAACGTAAGGCCATGGAATTTTACTTTTTTATCTTCGTTTCTTCCACTTTTCCCCCATTTTTCATTTTGCGGGAAAAGAAAAACGTTGAAATGATGATCAAAGGCGAATGAGCTTATCTTCCATTGTCTTATGTGAGGGATTTGGTGATAGAAAATGTCTTCCATAGCCATACAGGAGGGCTACGACGACAGAGCATGCCCTCTGTCGCTATATCCATCACGTAAGGCGATAGAGATTTATTCCGTCGCTGTTATCTAACCTACAAAGACGAATTTTTCTTCTGTCACCTTATCAATTAATTCTTGAAGTTAACTATTATAAATTACTAATATTTTTCAAAAACTATTTTATAAACTAAAATACATTAATTTCAACATTCATACATCTCAAGTTTCTATCCTTAATAATTGATATGTTCTCATTAGAAATTTTAAAAACTAAATTATAATTTCTAGCATTTTCATTTTTAAAATTATAATAAATAATTTTAAAGATAAAATGTATTGGATGAGCTTTTTTATTTTCTTTCAAAAATCGAGTTGACTTGTGGCATTCAAAATTATCATTTTGGCATGGACAGTTGAACATAACTTTTTGTGGGAAACACCAGCACTATGTATTGAGACAACTCAAGAAGGGATTTATAAGGTAAGGGTTTATGACTCACAATACAAGAACACTACAAGACTCTTTGAAGAAACTTTGTATGAAACTACTAAACTTAGTTTTTCTAGGAAAAATATGGTAGGGTGGAAGAGTATTTTATAGTGTGGGCTAGCCAATGTGAACCACACATTATTCTAGAGTGTTCCTAAAAATATCTAGATATTTTTTACTTTTCTAGGACATTTTTTGCAAGTCTACATAAATTTACAATTCTAAACATACAATTTACAAGAACCTTCAAGATAATGGGCTTGACCTTAATTTGTTAATTGGGATTCCATAAGTGTTGGGCTAAACTCTATTAGGCTAGTGATGATCATTTAACACTCTCCATCACCACTAGCCTCAATTTGTCGTACCATGTTGAGCTGACAGCGAAAGTCCTCACACTTGCTAGTATTAAGCCCTTTTGTGAATAAATCTGCAACTTGGTCATCCGTCTTGATTTGTTACATCTCAATTTCTTCTTTCTGAACTTTCTCTTTAATAAAATGGTAGTGCACCTTCACATGCTTTGTTCTAGCATGAAACACCAGATTTTCTGTTGTGCGAATTGCGGATTGGTTATCACAATGAAGTGGTTCTGCATAGTCAACTTTTTAGTGTAAATCCTTCATTAGAAGTATCAGCCATGTAATGTCTTGAGCTGTTGCAACCACTGCTATATACTCTGCTTCTGTGGTTGATAATGATATTGTTAGTTGTCTTTTGTTACACCAAGAAATGGTTCATGAACCAAGCTTGAACACATACCCACTGATTGATCTTCGGGTATCATGGTCCCCTGCATAGTCAGTATCATAATATCCAGCTAACTTGTGGTCTTCGCCTCTTTTATACAAAAAGTCGTAGTCGATTGTACCTTTGACAAATCTCAGAATTTGTCGAGCCGCATCTAAATGAGGCTTCATTAGACTTTTGCATGTACCGACTCATGACTTCAACTGCATAAGAAATGTCAGGCCGAGTTAAAGTTAAATAGTTAAAACTTCCTACAAGCTGTCCATACATCGTTCCATCATCCAACTCTTTTCCTTCATGTGCACAGATCTTAGCATCTGGCTCTATTGGCGTTGAGACTTGCTTGCAGTCCATCATACCGAACTTCTAAAGTATATCTCTTGTATACATACTTTTGTTGGCAGAGAAATATTCCTTTTATTGTTCAATCAACTTCTAGGCCCAAGAAGCGTTTAAGTTATCCTTACTCTTTTATATGGAAGTGTCGCTAAATTTTCTCTTGTTTGATGGATTTTTCTTTTGTCGTTCCCAGTGATGATTAAGTCATTTACGTATACAAACACAATTGCCAATTTTTCTTTTCTTCCTTTGATGAACAAGCTTGAGTTTGCATGTACAACTGAATAACCACTTCGAGTAAGAAATTAGGCAATTTTTCCGTACAAAGCTCTATGTGCTTGCTTTAACCCATAAAGAGCTTTTCTCAGCTTGCACACGTGGTTGGGATTAGCTGCATTCACAAATCCCTTTGGTTGATTCATGAAGATGTCCCGATTCAACTCTTCATGCATAATGGATTCTTCACATCCATTTGCCATAACTTTCATCTTTTACTTGCTATGAGTGCTAGAAGAACACGTACTGTAGCAATTTTTGCAAGTTAGATCATAGTCTAATCCATATTACTGAGAGACCCTCAAGCTACGAGACGAACTTTGTATCTTTCGATTGATCCATCTAGATGTCTTTTTATTTTGTAAACCCACTTGCAAGAAATGGGTTTGACATCACTTGGTCTTGACACCAGTTCCCAGGTTTGACTTTACTCCAAAGCTGAAATTTCTTCATTCATCGCCTTCTACTAAACTGAGTTATGTGATGCTTCTTCATACGTCTCTGGCTTTTTATCATTATCCTCTAAAATAGTTGTAATAGCATACTTTGGATTTGGCTTTTGAATTCTCTCTAACAGTCTAAGTTGTGGAGGTGGTGTTACTTTCTCATCGGGTTCGTTTAATTGAGTTACTTCTTGCTCGCCAAATTCAGTGCCATTTGGTTCTTCAAATGTGTCATCATTTGATCATATGTGCGTCGTTTGCTCTCCCATCTTTTGTTGAAGCATTTCTTCAATGTTGTTTGAGTCTGGTAAAACTTTCTTCTTTGAGGACCACTAGGAAGATGCTTCATTAGACAGGACATCTCTTGAGGTGTATCATCTTCCACTTGTTGGATCACAACACTTCCATCCTTTTCATTGATAGTCATACCTAACAAATATATATCTGATTACTTTCTTATCAAACTTGCTACGTAGATGACTAGGAACAAATACGTAGCAAATGATCCAAATAGTCAAAAGTAGCTAACTGTAGGTTTCATGTCTCATAGTGTTTCAAATGGTAAGATGAAATCTAACCTTGGTTGGGGAAGTTTATTGATCATATGGGCCGCAGCTCGCATAGCTTCTGCCAAAAATCTTCCTGGCACATTCTTTCCGTGTAGCATGCTTCGAAAAATCTCTGCAAGATGTCAGTTTTTTCTTTCTGCTATACCATTTTGTTGTAGTGTGTTGGCACATCTTAACTGGTGACGTATCCCGCACTTCTGTAGAAAACGATTAAACTCATCAGACGTGTATTCTCCTCAATTTTCTAAGCATGGGCAACAAATCTTCATTCCTAATTCTCCTTCGACTGTTGTTTAGAATTCTTGAAATTATAAGAAAGTAAGAGACTTTTCTTTCATGAAAAAAAAACCCACACAAATCTCGAGTAGTCGTCAATGAATCTCACCATATACCACATCTCATTGATTGATGTTTTCTTAACTGGACCAAAAACATCAGAGTGAATTAACTCTAATGGTTTCTTTGCTCTGAAATTTGACTCCATGTATAATAATTGATGAGCTTTACCATACTAACATCCAGTGAGGCAGGCCTTTGAGCATGGATTTCTCTGAGATCATCTTCAACTTGTGGTAGGCAACATGCCTTAACCTTGCGTGTCATAAGTTTGATGTCTCATTTTTTCGAGTTTTGTCAATATAGGCAGACTCAACATAAAGCATATAGACATACTTCACTCTGCCCTTCCATAGTTAGATTTCTCAATATCTTTATATTTTCATAGACCTTCACATCTTTTGGCCCAAATAAAACATTGTTGCCGGATATTGTTAATTGTGATACTGACAACAAATTCTTCTTTATACCTTGTACATGAAAGATATTTTTGTTCGGAGTTGTGCCCTAAAGGCCTAGTAGTTTGTATGTTGAAGAACGATCATTTAATGTTAGACATTTAATGTTATTTTCAGTTATTATAAAAGTTATTATTTTTTCATAAATTAGCGTAGTTAATATTCAAACTTCACTCAACCTTATAACATTTAATTGGATTAATGTCGATAAACTCTTGGTTATTAATATGAACATTTGGACAAGTATGTAGGACATACAAGTGGATCTAGTTCAAAGTTTATAACCTAAATTGTCTACAATATATGGACTAAGGTAGGGTGCCTAAAGTCTTGGTAACATTGTGGGCCTGCTTTGCAACAGTTGCAAACAACCTGATCCTGGTTGTTCATGTGGAGACATGTGAGTGTGAGCACCTATGCCAAATGGCGTTTTTTGATATGATTGGAATAGAAGTTTTATGATCGAACTAGTAATTCTGTTACAGACTCGTGTCAACTACATTGCTAAGGATGATCGTATGTCGATGTGATCTTAATCCTGAGTGGGTTGCGAACTCCTACTTTATGAAAGTGTCATTTGTTATGCATATGTGAGACCAGTCGAACAACAATGGGTCAATAAGCCTCCCACGTTGGAGATTGTCGCAGTGAGTAGTTGGGAAGGCAACATCACAAGAAGGAATTCACGTCTTCCCTAATATTGTGGAAGATATCAAGTTGTTCCCTTAAGATCTGATTCTATGACTTGAACAAAGGGTACTAGCCTCTCATTGGCCCGATAGGATACTAGTTTATTAGTGTGATTATAAACCGCATGTTCATTAGAGGAATTAGTGACGCTTTAAGAAGAAGCATGTAATCATAGAGGTAGAACGGATTTCTTGTCCCAGCTATGAATTACGAACAAGCTCATGAAGCATCATATGACAGATGACCGATAATATCCGTGGACGTTAACTTGTCCTATAGTACGAGAGTTCAACACAGGTCTTTAGTGGAATAAGCTTAATGTTAACGAGCAGGGATTGAATCCTAAGTCGTTGAGCTTCCAATCTATAGGTACACCGGTCCCTGGGCTAGCCTGATGTTGGACGTAATTAATAGAGTGTTAAGTTTAATATATAAATTTTACTGATTAATATATTGGATATATTAATTCAATTCATTGGATAATTATTAAGAGAACTCAGTTAATAATATGTTGAACATATAAAAGTTTAATAATTATTGGATAATTATTTAAAGCAGAATTATGATAAATAGGTTAGACAGACATATTTGTTTAATAAATTATTGGATAATTATTAAATGGAGAATATTAATTAAATATGTTGGACATGTTAATTGTAATTAATAATTATTAGATAATTATTATTTGTAAAAAAATAATGTATAGGATATATTAGTTGTAGAGATATATTTATTATAATATATTGGATATATTATGAAGTTGAGATTTATTAGATAAATATCAATAATTAAAAATAAGTAAAACACATTTTTAAAAAAATCTTTGATTTTTCCAAATATTTTTTTGAATATTAAAAGATATTATATTTTACTGATTTAAATATTCACTTTTCTACTATAGAATATAAGATCTTCATTTTTATCGCACCCAATTGAGAGTAACATAATTCTCAAATAAGTAACCTCTCTCACATTGAGTTATCTTTTTTTGTCTTGAAAAAAAGATTTCTGCATAAAATATATAAAAATTTCAGATTATATTTGATTAGTCACATCAGAAGGTGACTGGGCAGCCGCTGACGTATGCGGTAGTGATTGTGCTGGGCGCTGACGAGGCAGCATGGTGATGCTGACAGCGAAATTCTAAAAATATTGGCAACCCAAGTCTCCCTTGTACCTGCTTATGTACTCAACAGCTCTACCACCTTGTTTTGTTGATAGTCAAATGGTATGAATTGTATATGTCTGTTACTTGGGTTGTTGTTTTGTGTATAAATGTTATATTCAACATCAAATTAAATATATTTTATATCAATAAACAAAAACCTCAAGATTTTTATCAAATATCTTTCGGAGATAATGAAATGATAAAATGAGATTTAATTCGAAAAATTTAAATTTGACTTGTATCTTTTGAAGACATTGGAAGATAATTTAAATTGAAATATCTTGAATATTTTGAATTTGATCTAGCAATATTCTTGGAAAATGTTTTATCTTTTCAAAATTCAGGTTTTAATTATGATTAATATTTCGGGAAAATATGAGTAGCATAAATTTAAAAGATAATCAAATAAAGATTTTAAAACGAAATCAATTACCTTTGGAAGATTATTGATGAGATAATTTTGGGAAATGTTTAAATTTGGTGTTCATTTAAATATTAAAATATTTTTGGAAAATATTTTGGAAATAATTAAAAGGGTTCGTTCATGCCTTATCAAGGATTTCTGAAGATCGAGAAGATGAAGACCAAGATATGTCTTTCAGAATTAAATGTAATAGGATTGCATTTTATTTAATTTCCTAAAAATATGTTAAACATTAAATCGACCAATTATTGTTTTAAATTATAGATTACTTGTTTGCATGTTTTATTGTTGCATAAAGTATATCATATAGATTTAAAATTTCACCCTAGGTTAAAAAGATTCATGCATTCTAAATATATTTGATTTAGGAATTGGATTTCATATTTAGGTTTGTTCATCATGTAATCTCACGAATAAATATTGGATGTTTATTTTTCTTGATTATGAACCTACAGATTATGTATGTTATTTTTGAAAAATAAATTTTCAAAATAGAACTCAAATATATCTTTTAAACCTGCTACGAAAATGAATATAATATTTTCAAATTGTTTTAAAAGGGTAGAGTCTAGTAATCCATAAAAATGAATAGAATTAATAAGCTTAATTATTATCACTTGATTATTTAATTAATTAGATTAATTAAAGAGCAATTTGATTCTGTAATGATTAGTTGGAAGGACCCTGCCTAAGGAAGATTCTGTCGCCGAAGATTGAAACACGACCTGGAGATTGAAACGACCATGACTGATAGATCATTTTGTGCAGACTCAAATAATGTGATTAAGTTTTTTTAGTTTAAAAACTCGATAATGTTGGATTGGTATGACAACCCTAGAGGGTGTGAATAGGTTTTTTTTTTTTTTTTTTAATTATTGTGAAAGCTCTAATAAATATAAATATCAAACCTTTTACAAATAAATAAAAAATAACAATAATACAACCAATAAAATAGATAAGGATGATACAAAATACATTCTACTAACACAATAATTATTGAGTTCAAATTAAAATATGAAATAAAACACTTCAAATAATTAAAAATAAATATGAAAGACTTAGAGAGTATGACACCGTGATTTTCAAGTGGTTCGGTCAAACTCGACCTACTCCACCACCCAAGCGCCTCTTGGGATTTTGAATAAAACTTTGATTTACTTCTTTCCATGGATTAGAGTCGAACCGCGAACACTACTCATTTTTACGAGTTCAAGAGATAGCTAACTCAATCTTTTCCACGGATCAATATCAAACCATTACAAAATATGGAAGTTTTGTAGAGCATACAATACAACTTTCTAAATATAGTAGATATACAAATTTATTTCTCACAAGTAAATCCTCAGAATACAATATCTGATCTCAAGAATAAAATAAAAGTAGACTTTGAGAGCTTGGAGAGATCAACCATGGAAACTTTTTGATTTAAGGAGGATTAAATAATAAAAGTTGTGTATTTTATTTTGGAGAAGAAAGTTGAATTTAAATAGGGATGGAAAGAGGTAAACAATGACTTTTAATTTGGAACATTAGATTCAAAGAAGTTAAAAATATATGGTTCGGATCAGAAGTTTAAAAAGGTAAAAGTAAAAAGTGAAAAAGTAATTAATATAGTTCGGTTGGAACTTAAAAAAAAAAAGATCTCTTTCATTTCCTTCTGCTTTTCAAAAATAATTAAAAAATCCTTTTTTTTTACTCATCCAAGGCTCCACTTGTCACCCTATAAAATTTATTTGATGCCGACTCAGCTACCACGTCATCGTCTCGGGTATTTCTCGTCCAAATTTGTTTTGACCATAACTTCTTCGTTTCATTTTCGATTTTAGTAATTCAAATTGTGTTGGAATCCTTGTTTCGAGAACTACACTATAGACATCTTGAAACATCAAAATTGTTAGTACTTAAGATCATGTTTGTCATCATCAAAATATTAATTAATTAATTAAAATTAATTAATTTGGGATTAAGGGCCAAAGAGCCAACCGATAATTCACATTAAAATCAATCTAACCAACATAGGTAAAAGATTAGGACTTGGATGAATGAGTTTAGCCTAGTTCATCTAAGTGGGAGGGAACTCTATTTCAAAATAGATAGTGGGAGAAGGACCGATGTCAACTGATCTTGAGATCTTCATCAAAAATTGCATCATGAGATCTTAGTGGGGCTACTTGTCAGCAGTTTTGAGTCAACCCCCTACAGTATGTTTTCACTATGGTCAATATCAGGGCGAGTTTCCCGAAAGGAATAAGATTGCGATTTCAATAGGTAACTGACCTATCCTACGATGGCACTTATGGAGTGAGATTACGGTTGTGAATTGATGGGCTACACTATTAAGGGATTGGTTAAAGACTTTAACCAAATCCTAGATCAAAAAAACTGAAACCATAGGGATAAGAGTTATCCTAGTATTGACTTTTCGATTGAGAAAGTCTTATGCTAGGGAGAAGCAACTGGCCTATCCGACGATGGTACTTGCTCTAAACCTTTTTAGTTGTACTGTGACATTAATAATTATCAACAGTAGGGTTTCCTAGATTTTCTCTTGAAAAGTTTTAAAATCATTTTTATGCCAAAACCATGAATGCTGTTTTAAATGGCAATAAAACTTTTGTTTTTTTTCTTATTTATCAAGCAACCAGCCTAAATAACTAATCTTGATATTGTCTATTGACACCTTAACCAAAGAAGATCTAAACTACATGGAAAAATAATATCAACATAATTCTTGTTGTTGGATAATGAGAAACTTGTTCTAATGGAGGATGGTCCTCCAGAACTCGTAGCCTATGCAACGCGAACTGTTCGTGAGATGCATTTTCATTGAAATGGTGTCAATGTAAAGGCTAGGTTTAAACGTTGGCATACGTCTCGAATGTCTCGGCCAAGAAGCCTAAGAGCAACGTCACGATTTATGACGAAATGGAATCCCTACATTGGATGTTTGGGTAGTATTTAAGTCAATAAAGCATGGTTCCTCTTATAGAAATTCATAATGCGAAAGAGAAAGAAGGGACGCCAATTAGAGAGAATGTTCTTTAGATGATGACGTGCTTCAATATTGCATAAATGAATAAGGTTAGACAAGTTTAGTAATGCAAATTTTATTTTAGAAACGCTACTCTTTTATATGAACAAAAAAATGGAGACAAGTGTTATCTCCTGGAAGTTCAATTCAGGAGCTTGAAGCTTAAGAACAAAGCTTTGAGGTCGGACCTCAAAGGCTATATATAAGAAGAGAAGGTTGAATAGAGGGAATGCACACAAAGTAATAATAGTCAAGACCAAGTAGGATGAAAAATGTTTCCATTGTCACAAGCTTGGCCATTGGAGAAGGAATTATTCCTAAGTACAATGAAATGAAGAAAAATGACAAGGAAGGTAAATTGGATTAACCTATACTTGAGTCTTGTTTAGTGGAAGAATCTTCCAACCCTTGGGTAGTTTGTAACAACCCAAAATATTTCTAGCATTTAAATTAAAATTTTGGCCTAAATGAACCAATTTCTTCATTGTCATTTTGCTATTTAATTAGTTAAACCTATTAAATTTGAAAATAATTAAGTTTGTTGAGCATATAAGATATTATTTATTGGTTCTTAGCCATAAAAAAGAAACCATGTGTTTATAGGGGAGAATAAAAAGAAAAAGAAAAAAAAGAAAAAAAAAAAAGAAACCCTAAGTCACATCTCTTTTTCTCCTTGGTAAAAAAAAAAATGCAACAGCTTTTCTCTCTCTCATTTTTCCTTCTCCCTTCTTCGTAAAGACCACCCTTCTTCTTCCCCATTTTGTTCCCCACCATTTCAGACCAGTGCCACACCACCCTTCTCGCAGGACAATCTCCGTCGACAGTGTGTCCTCTAGGCCGACGCAAAGAGTCGCGCCATCGGCCGTTAGTAGCGCAACAACTCACCGCTTCTTGCCAAACGAAGCAGTGTCTCTTGTTCGCCGCTTGTGCCGCCGCTTTGCTGTGCAGATTAGTCCGTCACTATTGTTTATTTGTGTGCTATTTTATGGGTGAGATATGTATCTTTCCTTGCCTTTTGATCTAGTATAGAGCTTTGGAAAACAGAAAAAAAATCATCTCCATTAATGGTGGTTTGAGTGTTGAAATATTTCGAGGGAGAGAAAGTAATCGGAGGGGATGAAAAAAATGTTGATGTGTAGATGATGTCATAAAATGGATTCGTGGGACCTTAAAAAGCAATTGGTGTTAATATTTTGGTATTTTGGAGGTTATTGTTTTGATTACTGCTTTGTCAACATGAATGAGAAATAGGTGGAATCCATTAGAATTAATAATCTGGAATTTTGGTTTGACTAGCTAAAGTGTATGTATATTTATATCTATGGGTTGGGAATTGAAATTCCAAGTATGTGATTAGTAAATTAATATGTTTATTAATGAAAAATCCATGAGATGATTGAAATTCATTTTGTTATCTCTTAGACTAGTGGAACAAATTAAAAGTGTTCCATATATAATGCCAGTTCATGTCGATTTGGCTAGGCAAGATTGAGAGCGGGTATCCTTGAGACAAAAGAGATGTTTCTTAATTATGAGTTAATTGTTAATGTGGACTTTTGTCTAGCAAGGTTGACATAAATAGGTGTTATGATTAAAATGGCCT
>JBBMEG010054987.1:0-11191 GCA_037832605.1 Cyclanthera cordifolia
CACATTGATTTGAGATGATATCCACACATATTTAATACGTAATAAATCTATTACCATACAAGAAAATTTTAGCATTTATTTTCGGAAAAAAAAAAATCATTTGAAGTTTGATCCAAAAACAACTTTCCGAAATAATTTTCTTTTCTTTTTTTTTTCTTAATAGTTCTTTTTTATTGTTCAATTTGTGGTTAAGATTTCAACAAAATAAAAATATGATAATAATAATAAATCAGTAGTGTTTCAAGAAAATAAATGATAAACAGAAGAAGGTTTTCAAAAAAAAAAAAAGAAAAAGAAAAAAAGAAAAGAAAAGAAATATACTAAATTTTAGATGTTAATTATTAAGAAGTTGAGCTATTTTTTTCAATAAAATAGTTGAAATTGACAACTTCAATTATTAATTGTTTGCATCAAAGGTCCAACTTCAAATACTAAACTTTAGAACTTAATAATTAAGAGATTATTTTTGCTATAGTGCATGTTATGGGACAGAAAAGACAGCTAAACAAAATGCAAAAATTATATTTACTAATTAATTAAGCAAAACTTCATTTATTGCTAGCTAACATAAATTAATTTCAACCTCTAGCTAGAATCAAGGTTAATTAATTAGAATATACAATTGTTAAACTTATGATCATGAGTGAATATTACAAGGTTTTCGATTTTAATTAAGATTCATTTAAGATCTCATTAATAGATTGTTAAGCAAATGCACAAGGAAGGTTTAGTAGTTTAAAGGCACATGATGTTGTTGGAATATATATGGTTGCCTTCTATCTCTATTGTGAATGACACTGATCTTTGTTCATAGCATCGAAGTTCAGTACATTAAAATAGAGTGGTTTTTATTTAAAAAACAGAGATGACATCTCTTTATTTGCTTACTAGTTTATTACTTAGCAGATATTACCAAGCCTTTAATGTGCTTGTTTAACAGCCCCTCTCAAGCCAATGTCAGTGGATGAAAGTACATTGAGCTTAGACACCCAAGGAATAAATCGTGCCGGAGAAAGAGGCTTGGTAAATATGTTAGCTATTTGAGCATGAGCAGGTAGATGACATACTGAAATCTGTTTATTTAACACCAAATCTCTAACAAAGTAGATTTCTATTTCTACATGTTTGGTTTGAGACTGAAATATCAAATTTGCACTAAGATAACTGCACTGAGATTGTTACACTGGATAATCGGTCGTGTGTTTAAAACAATACCAAGATCTCGGAACAACATCTGTAGCCATACTAGCTTAGAGGAAACATGTGCTTGACTTTGATATTCGGCCTCTGTGCTTGATCGAGATGTGATTGTCTGCTTTTTAGATGCCCACTATATATCAAATTTCCACAAAAAAACACACAATAACTGGATGTTGATTTTCTATCATCCAGATCTGTCGCCCAACCGACATCTCCATAATCTTACCCTTAGTTAAGAGTCTACTGGTCAGATAGAAGCACACGTAGGTTAGATGGGAGAAAATATAAGGTAAAATGCCTTGATTGCTTTGTTCCCGCGATATACTTTAGGAAGTTATTGCTATGCTTAGTGTGTGTATATATATATATATATATATATATATATTTGTTCGTGTATAAGATGAACGAAACAAATGCTACCTATATTGAATTAGTACGTTCCACGATGCACCTGTGGTTTATCTAACTGTTTATGTACACGTTTTGACCATGCTTTTATAATTCACGAACAAGTATTGCATTGAGGGCTCGGAGTGGCATTTCCTATAAGGATAGCCCCGAAAGTGCATTATCACACCTAGAAGGACCCCAGAGTGGCATGTCCCATCGGGATAGCCTCGGTGTCACCTTTACCATCTACTGGATACTCTGAAACTGCTTAGCCTAATGGACCCTGGTGTTAACATCGCTCATGCATTTTTCTATAATTCTTATACACTTACTTTCTTACTTTTAATGATCTCGGTTAGGGATTTTTACTGAGTTTAAAACTCACTCTTTCTTTTGTTTGGTCTCCACAAGTACGCATGAGCTCTCCAGGATGACTGATCGAGAGCTGGAAAGACCATGGGCTTGGGTAGTTGTCGAGTCGGATTAGAGTATTCTTCTGTTGCATCCGTCTATCTGGATTTTTCCTTTTAAAGCGACTTATGTTGTTGTATGCCATTTTTACTATTTTACTTGATTTTATAACCTGGTACCCATTTTACGCATTTTAAGAACTTTTCCATTTTGGTTTAATAAATGAAGTATTTACTTGTCAAATCTCAGTTTTAAGGGTCATTTTAATCATGTATATTGGGGTAAAGGCCTAGTTGTGTCCCTTGCTTGGGTCGGGTCATTACACTATATTAGATTTCTAGCCTTGTTAAAGTTGCATATTTTAATACTTTAACTGTGCTTCGATAAAATTTTGTGTCATGAAACTCTTCCTCTCTAGATGCATATAGGACTGAACCACTTATCATATGAGTAGCTATACCACGAGATTCATGCATATTCACTTTATACAATTGATCACTTACATACTTAGTATGACATAAAAACAAATTGTCTTTGTTTACATAGTAACCTCTACTCCAAGAAAATATCCAAGTGTCCCCAAATCTTTCAAGGAAAATTGGTTATGCAGACACCCAACTAAATCATTTATAAACTATTGAGAATTTCCAGTAATGACCAAATCATCAACGTAAACTAAGATATAACATTGTATACCTTTATTATTATATACCAATAGTGATGGATCAATATGAGAGGTTAGAACCAACTTTCACAAGTGCAAGACTAAGTCTCTCAAACCAATGCTCTTGAAGCTTGCTTTAATCTATATATAGTTTTCTTTAGCATGCACATTTTCGTAGAGGAGTTAGAATTATCCATACCTGGTGGCAATTTCATATACACATCTTCATTTAGATCAATACCATGTAAAAATGCATTATTAATATCAACTTGTCTAAGAGTCCATCCATGAGCTAATGCAAGTGTAAACAGAACACGTATAGTTACAGCCTTCACCACAGGACTAAATGTTGCAGTATAATCAATTGGTTCTTGATTATAACCTTGAGCAACCAAACGAGCCTTTATATCTAGCACTGGAGCCACCTGCTGTCAAGGTCCGGCCCTTCAGGGGTCCCACCTTGGCCTTTACCCTAGGTGCATGAGTAAAACGACCTTTAAATTTTTTTTAGAACATAGCAAGTAAATACTTCAATAAAATAATCTCAACGATTAACTCTCAAAAGCATTAATAAGTTCAAGGTACCATTTTTAAAAGAAGAAAATGAGACAATTCATCGAGGTCGAAAATCAGTAAACACATTTTTTCAATAAAATCTAAGGTATAAGATTAGACATGATGCAAAAATGAAATAAGAGACTCGACAGGCTCATGGTCTCTACTGCACTGGATCAACCATGTATCCTGGTAAAAGCTCGTGCGTACCTGTGGTTGGCCACATAAAGAAAAGAAAGGGTGAGTATATTAAACTTAGTAAGGGTTTCTTAACTTAGGATCAGTAAAGAGCATGATTGCGATAGTTAAAATGAATGAATAGGTCTACCATGAATTTAAGGCGTAAAAGTGTGATAAACATAATCGTACGAGGTTGGGTGACCTCTTAGAAATTTTCCTATACTCTTCCTATTTGTTATTTTGATTCTGTTAAGATTATAAAAATACTATAAAAAGAAAAACAAGGTTTAGCTAAATTGATAAACATAATGATTATTCACACATTCATGCATAAAATCATCAAATAATTAGGTAACACAGAATTTGCTATTTCTTATAAAAACTCCTAAAGAGCTAGCATTTGATTCTAATATATATCTCAGAATATATATATTTATTTTTTTATTTATTTATATATTTATGCATTCAAAGTGAAAAGATCCGAATTAATGGCATTTTGGATAAAAATATATACCCGTCTATAACATATAAAATCATATAATTAGAATAAAAGAGAAAAATAAATAAAGCTGCCTTATTTTTATGTAAACTTATTTGAAGTAGTCGTTATTGTAACCCATCTTAAAATTTTCTTATGTAAACGTGAAATTGAGACATTTTGAATAAAATTTTCAAGTATAAAAACTTGATACATTTTACCATTAGAAATAAACTTTATGTTGCTAGATAAAAACTCAAATGATTAAATTAAAATTTTAGATTAAGTTTTACTAAAGACCCTTTTTTTTTTTTTTAATTATCACTTTTAAGATAGTAATTAATGTTATTCACTCAATTATAATTAGAACTTGGGTCATAAAAACAAGATAACTAGATTTGTAAATGACTACTTAAATCTAGAAAAAAAGATTAAGAGAGAAAAAATAAATAATAAATTCCCAAACAAAATGGGGAAAATGGTACTTGAAACCCCAAAATTTTGGAGCTCTATACTAATTCCTTCTTAATCTTTGTTAATTGAATATTAATGATAACAAAAAAAGGAATACTTTTTAAAGGAAAGTGACATTAAATAAAACAAAGCAAAGAGGGACATAATAAATAATTACACATGCAAAAAAAAAGAAAAAAGAGGGTGGACATACGGTGAAAAGGAAAGAGAAAGTAAAACTAAGAGCAAATTATAGATCTAGCCCCTATGGTCTGAAGAAATTTTGAGTTTAGATTTATGGTTTAAAAATTTTGACTTTAGTCCCTATAAATTGGAAAAATCTACAAGTAATCTCTATAATTTGAAAAATTAAAATTCAGTTTCTAAGGGTTGATAAAATCTAAAAAATAATCTATATGTGAATAAAATGCATTGAAGTTAATTTTTATGTCTTAAATGACGAGAGTGCGAGTGAGTAATTGATTGAACAAAAATACGCATCATTTCATATATTAAAAATTACACGCGTACTTAATTCGCTTAGGATGTATAAATAACATTGACTATTTTTAAGATTTTATTAAACCATAAAGACTAAATTCTATTTTTTTTCAAATCATAGAGACTAAATTCTATATTTTTACAAACTATAAGAACTAAATTCAATATTAATTTCTCCAAACTATAAGATTAAAATCTAGATTTTTAAAGCACAAAGGTTAACTCTAATTTTCTTCAAATCATTGGGATAATTTATAATTTTAGTAAAGTAAATTACAGATTTTTGAGATATAATTCGGTGAGCTAAACAGTAAAAAAAGATTTCTTCTCTTTCCTTCTCATCCTTCCCACCAATCAACCCAAAAATTTTAAGTTGATAGTCGGTAGATTGTAGTAAAAATTAATTATATTTACTAACAAAAAAAAAAAAATTAATTGATTATAAAAAAAGAAAAAGAAAACAAAAGGGTAGTTGATCAATCTTATAAATTCTTGATGGTGTCTCTATTTTTTTTAATGGGAAAGAATGGTGAGATTCGAACCATATTTAAATACAGATAATGATTTGCTTCGTTTAACAAAAAACAATAATACAAAGTACGACCAATCATTGAAAATAGTAAAATAAATATATAAATAAATAAAAAGGAAAGTATATGCAAACCCCTGTTAATTAAATTAAATTATAATTATAATTATCACTTAATATAATACATTATTTGGAAATATGCACAAAATCTAATGTTCAGGCAATATTCTACTTTATGCTGTTTTTCTTTAAGACAGAATAAGGGAAAATCTTTTGGTCGCTGTGATGAGACGTTATATTTAAGTACACACATTGTTTATATATATATATATATATATATATATATATATATATTAATATGATTATATTAATGAAGTAATTATTTTAGTCATCATAAAAAATCAAATTTTAGAAAGATAACTAAGTAAAAAAATTAAAAAATATATGTTATGACTAAAATTGAATAATTAAATTGCTGTGATTAATAAATGTCCATGATTAAAAAAAATGAAAATGTTGTGGATAACAAATTGTGTATCTCTATTTTAATTATAGTTTTTTCTTTTCTGAAATTTCAATTTCAATTTCAATTTTTAGTTGAAGTCTATTAATTTTAGTTTAATTGAAATTTAACTTATATTATTTCGCTTCATTAAAGTCTATAAATTTTTTAGATATCACTTAGAATGATGGATTAAATTTTTGTTGTATTTGATTTTTTTTTTTTTTTTAATTTTAACATTTTAAGTTTTTTTTTCTTTTTCTTATGGCTGCTCATTAAAAATCTCATAAAAATAAAATCAATTTTAAAATATAATGTACTTTTTCTTAGGATTTTGTTTTTTTATTTTGTATAAAAAAAAAAAAAAAGCAAACTAAACTCAAATAAGAGACTATAGAGATTAGTTTCTCAAAAATAAATAAAAAATAGAGATTAGAGTTATCATATCCATATAAAAAAACATAAGCAAATTGAATCTATAGTTATTAGTGAAAGAATTTAAGTTGAACTCAATAAAGAAAAGAAATTAAGAAGAAATAAATAGATTAGATAGCAAAAAAAAAATTAAAAAAAAATTAGTTGATAATTATCAATATTACTTGGTATAATTCAATTTATCTTAATGATCATTTTTAAGTTTTTTGACTTATCGTTTAAAATGATTACTGTTTTTTTTTTTTTTTAACTTTTCTCTTCTTATTTAATAATTCCTCCTTGTATTCTCAAAAAATAAACAAATAAAATAAAATAAAATAACTCCTCCTTTTTTATATTTTGACATTCAAAAGAGGTTGATCATCTCAGTAGCCCATTAATTAATTCAGTTCAACACTAATCTAAAAAATTAAAAATAAAAGAAAAGAAAAATTAAAAAAAAAAAAACCTACCTAGCTTGGAATTTTGTATCAGCTGATGATGATGCAGTTTTATTATTAATTACTTGAAGTAGAGCAGTAGATCAAGACGAAGAAGATGACCCATTTGATCTAACGTGGATATGAAAGCCCCCATTTGCTAAATCTTCAATATTATTGACGGCGGCGGCAGCGGCGGCGGTGCCATCGGAATTGGTCTTTCTGACGACGGCATTCTTGTTGTTATGCATCCATACTTTAAGAACCCCTCTTTCAACACCTATTTTATTGCAAAAATCTCGAATCAAATCTTCATCCTTCTTTTGCAGTTTCCATCCAACTCCTTCGGCGAATTCCAGCATTTTCTCCTTTTGATGGTTGCTGAATTTAGTTCGGAATCGTTTCCGGCTCATCGGCGCGTGAGATTTTCCCGGCGGACCACCGGACAACCCGCCGGAGAGTGCCAGCAACATATGCGGCGCCGATGGGTAGTACGACGACGAGATCGGCGGCGGCGACGCCGAATTCGGGCTCCGGTTTCCTGCCGGCGGTGGCGGGTGGTGCCGATGGTGCGGCTGATACTCAATCAACTGAGTCGAAATCGGCTCTTCCGGCTCGCGGCGGTGGAAATTCCGGTGACAGCCGCACGCGGCGCACTTGAGGGAGGTGGGATCGACGCGCGTGGCGGAAGGGGAGGGCATGAATTCTCCGCATCCGTCAAGCGCGTGAGCGCCCAAACTCGCGGCGTGGTTTTTGAGACATTCTTTGTACGTGGTAGCCACCGGTTGCGGCGGCGGTTGAAGGTGGAGGCGCTTGAGACCGCCGTTGGTGAAGGGCGGCGATTTGGCGGAAGACGGCGAGTTTCTTGTCGGAGTATCATGTTTCTCAAGCTCCGGAGATTTGGTGTTAATAGTAGTGATGACAGGTTGGGCTAATTCCATATGTGTTTTTCAGAAAGAAAGAACACAAACCTCTCTTCTAAACATCGACGATTAAACAAAAACAAAGACAAGAAATAAATCTCAGAACATTACTTTATTTTATTTTATTTTTTTTGTAAAAAATTAAATCGTTACCCATAAAAAGAAACAGAACAATAAAGAAAATTGAGTGTAGGTCTGAATTGAAGTAGAAAAAAAGGGAGAGATAACAGAGAAAAGAGAAAGGAAGGAATTAGCAAAAGAAGTCTTGAGAGAATAAAAATCGTAGTTTTTTGTGGTTGTCCTTTTGTTAACCCACTTGTTGATTTTAACCATGGTTATAATCTCTGGTTAAGTTGGTTGGACCCACTTTGAGCATAGTTGTTGCATGTGTAATTAATATGCTAAGTATTATTTATGACATGTTTAGTTATGCCAACAAACAAATGAATTAAAGAATAAAAGAGGGAAAGAGATATACCAACAAAAATAAGTATAAATTAATGATTATTAAGATCTAATTCAAAGAGGTTTTTCCCACCTCACCAAACATGTTTTTAAGATTTTTTTTTTAATGTTTGGATTTAGAATTGTAGATTGATATAAATAAAGAAATTACCACACTAGTTAAATCTATAAAATATTTATAGATATTATTGCTTTAAAAAAAATTAACAAATATAATCAATTTATTAATGAATATTATTACGTACTTTTTGATAATACAATATTTATAATATAGTCTTAATGACTATATGTGCAAATATTTTAAAATTTGACTACGTTTGTAATTATTTTGTGAAAATAGTAAATCTAATTTTCCTTATAAGTTAGGAATTTTTTCAGTTATTATAAATTTAAGTTTTAATAATATATTGTGTTGATAAGATTATTTGTAACGTGGTTGTAGTTAATAGATATTTTGGATGATGGTTCTTGTAAAGGAATTACATATAATAGCTCGTTTGGAAATGATTAAAAATGAATGATTATTTTGAGAAGTGAGAAATGAGTGATTAAAATTGTATGATTATTTTTAATGGTCAGAAATGAGAGATTAGAAATAAACTATTATTTTTAGTGATTATAATAATTTATTTGAATGTGTATGATTGAAAATGAATCGTAAAAAATCATTTGCAATACCCGGTTAATAATCTCAAAGTAACACCTAATTTTGAGTTCCATTAAAACATAAAGGACGAACTAAAACATTTCACACTATAACGATTGAGTTTTGATTGACTTTAATAGTTAAACCAACTGATATAATTAAGAAGTGAACTCCCAAAACCGTAGAGTAGCGAAGATTTTTTTTAAAATCAAAGTACTTCATTAGATAAAAAACCAAACATTACAACGAAACTCTCAAAAGAGAGAAATCAAAACAGTAAAAACAATATGACTTATAAATCTTTGACCTCGATTCACACCTCGGATCGAGGCCAACTAAAAGACAACAAGTTATATGAATCCAAAACTTCTAAAAGGATTACGAGACACCAGCTTTCAACCGTAGAGGAGCAGAGATACCTTCAAAACTAACCTCTTCTAATCCTATTGTAGGATATTCTTTAGCATTAGCTAATCGTCTTCACAAAAGATTTTTACAAAAAAAAAATAAAAAAAAAAAATAAATAAACCAAGAACATAAATACCAAGAGAGTGTACTTACTTTCTTGATTAAAAGGAATACTCAAGGGTTGCCCATTTTTCACATCAATCGTAATTTTATGGCCCTTAAATAATGGGTCAATCCACCACCTTTGAAAACTTAAAATGGCTATGTTTGTTTTTTTGCTGCAAAAGAGTGGTACAACTACTCTTTAAAATCAATGGTTTGTATTTAGTGATTAACAAAAATTCTTAATTATACATCAAATTAACTATCTAACTATTCATCAAATTTTCACATCAAACAAATCACACAATCACCACTTATATTAATTTTCAAATAAATAGTTAATTACCAAATCACTACTAATCTTAATTATCAAAAAAGTAGTTAAGTATCACAACCATCGTCAATACTATTCCTAAATGAGTAGTTAATTATTCCAACTATTTTTAATTCCTCAACTCTTTTCTATCAAAAACAAATACACACTCTTCTTCCTCTTTCAAATAAAATAGATCAATTATTATGAGGAGAATGATTAAATGTGTTTGTGATTAAGAGAATGATTACGAAGAGGGTGATTAATTTTGTTTGGGAGAAAAATAATGATAATAAGAAAAATGAAATAATGGATATATGTGAATGAAAAATAATTATAAGAAGAATAAAAAGTTGTTACGTTAAGAATAAAAAGTAGTTAGAAAGAGAATAAAAATATGATTTTTAGAAAATGTGATTATGAAGAGAATAATTTTCGATGACCTAAAGACGGAGAATTATTCTTGATCTCATCCTCCTATTGATTAATGGTGGTCCAAACATCACCTAGACACTACTTTAGAATCTTTTGCCAATTTGCAGCAAGGACTGGACCGGTTTTAAAGTTACTTTTATTTATTTATTTGAACAGTCTTTTTATTATTTCTTTGTTTTTTGATTGGTCGAAGTTTTCATATTTCCAGCTTAGTAAAATTTGTCGAAATTCTAATACTTATGTAATGACGAAGTTGGTGTTGGATTTGGAATTTAGAGGAGGGAGTAGGAAGGGTAGATTGGTCTTTTCACGAGATGGATATTACGGCTGGAACTGGAAAGTATTTATGTCGGTTTGAAAGGAATTTTAAGACGTTGCAACTTGAATAGGGTTTTTTTTTTTTTGGTTTGAGAGAAACCCACATTTTTAATGTCTTGCTAGACGACGCCGCTTTGAGTTTATCTGCACAGTTCTGGTTCAGATTTTAATATTTAATATGTAACGAATATTATAAAAAAAAAAAAAACCAGGTTTGTTGGATTAATTATGTTATTAAAAAAAACCAGGTTTGGTGAATTATTATTTTTAATCAGAGAGAATTCGGAAAATTGAAAAGTATTATTCAGATTGCCGAAAATGGCCTTAAAAGTACGAGATATTTACGATTGCTATCCTCCTCGCTAAATTCTTTTTTTTTGGTTATTTTGATTAAATTGAAGACTTAATAAAGCCTTGTGGGTCCCTTTTACACGGGAGACCAACTAAAATATCTTTCCATGAATATTTAGAGAAACGTTAATATAATTATTTTAATTTTTCGTGGAAATTCGAATTTGTGACTTGGTGATCTTTAAGTGTACAATTTTACTAAGATATTAATAAATATGTAATATCATTAAGTATATATTTAAAAAACCTTTTATGATACATAAATTATTATAAACTGCCGATTATTATAAACAGTTGATTATGTTAGACTATATTCGGAGTATAAAATATTATTCATGTTGAAGTGGATGTTATAATAATGAGTTATGATATTTTTTTTTTCCTCTTACTATTTTTTTTTTAATAACTTCCATTTAAATTTAAAAGTTTACAAATAATTAACAAAGTAATTTTATTAAATTTATAACTATTTTGATATAATAAAAATAAATTTTAATATTTATTTTTTTAATA